>JZKD02S1730304.1:540221-564438 GCA_000966675.3 Picea glauca | reverse complement strand
TAGTATTTCCAACACTATATGCAACTTATGCAACTATGCAACTATATGAAACTTATGAAACTATATGAAACTTATCCAACTATATGAAACTATGAAACTATATGTAACTATATGCAACTTTATTCAACAATGCATCTTATGCAACTATTTGCAACTATATTACAATAATTTTGTATGAAACTATATGCAAATATGCAACTATGAAACTATATGAAACACTGCAACTTATCATGTTTTTTAGTGACAATATGAAAATATATGAAACTTTATGCAACAATGAAACTTATGCAACTTTATGCAAAAATGCAACTTATGCAACTATATGCAACTATATTGCAACTATATGCAACTATATGCAACTGTGTTGGTACCACAAACGTATATTGGCATGGTAATAAATCATTGCATCAACAACCTACAACTCCCCCTCATCTAGTTGTATACCACAATTCCCTTTCCCAATATGCTAGTTGGATACTACAATTCACTTTCCCACTAAGCTATGAGAAATGCATGACAATGTTCAATCTAAGTATAATAATATAAGAACTCTTTCTCCAACCACTAAGATGGATTTTCATAAGAATTTTGATAATCTAACTCTTCATTTAAAAAAATGTACATTACTAAGACGGATTTTCATAAACCTTTTGACATTTATGAGTAGATGATTTGTGGCCACCCTTCACAAGGTGTTTTTATCCTCAAGTTATTTGTCAAATTTAATATGTAGATATTGATATATATGCCAAGTTCCATGTGGTGTTTTTATTGTCTAATTTATTTGTTATTGTCAAGTTATTTGTCAAATTTAATGCGTATATATTTCATATATGCCAAGTTCCATGTGCTGTGATGCAGACTCCCTATTTTTCTGAAGTGTTGCACGACCTCCCGGTCAGGCTCTTCTGATTCCGGAGATGAAATGGCTCTTCTGGTTCCAAACTGGAACCCTTCGAACGAACACACAGGTACCCCACAAATGCTCAGTTGAATTTTCAAAGCGTCAATCGTGAGCTCCCACAACACATGACCAAGAGCCGTGACCTCTAGCTAGGCTCAGGTTCCAGTGCCTATTCCTTTGGGTTTCATGGTTGGTGAAAGCAGGGTACAAGGGGTATCCCTGCTCCTTGGAATACCCGGTTTCCAAATTGCTGAAATCCCGATGACCTGAGATCTACGACTCATATCTCGCTCAAATCGACGGCTACACCTATTTCGGCATTTTGCGTTTCGCGAAATCAGGGTACAAGGGGTATCCCTGCTCCTTGGAATCTCAAGTTGCCGAAATGTTGAAATCTCGATGACCTGAGATCTACGGTCCATGTCCAACCTCGCTATCTCACTATTTTGCGATTCGGGGTTTTGGGAGACAAGGACTTCTGTCCCCGCTCCGTGGAATCCCCAGTTACCAAAATGCCGAAATATCTTGGCATTCAATCAATGGCTCACAATAATCCTTGAGATCTACGATCCATGTCCAACCTCACTATTTCGCTATTTCACGATTCGGGGTTTTGGGAGACAAGGACCTCTGTCCTTCCAACTCACGATACCCTAAATTCCGATGTGGACCAACGGTCCAAATCTACCTGTGATCGATGGTTGCTATCCCTCATGATATTTGGACGTCAAGAAGCCCTTGCCGCTAACCTCCTCGCATCTCCACCTTATCCAACAGCTTGTGGGGTTTCAATGTTTATTCTTGATGACTTTCCACCATCCATTTAGATATTCAATACTCACCCTCGTCACTAACCTCCTCGTAGTTCCACCTTATCCAACGACTTGCAGGGTTTTGGCATTTCTCCTCGAGATCTTTTACTCACTTAAGACTTAGAAGATTTTATAAGTCTTCGAAGACTCGGTCTTCGCTTCCTCCTAGGAGATTGTTTTTTATGGGTCTCGATAACACTTCTTTGAAACGTTATTCCGCTTGAGCTTCGCCTTGTGTAGGGCTCGAATTCCTGCCCACTCCTTACGTCTAAGGGATTTTGATAACTCAGATCCAATGGGTTTCTCACAGAGAGATTCCTTTTGATCTCCTGGTGTTCTCTCCTCGCATGATGCACACCTTGAAGAGATTCAATGAAGAGAAACAATTGAAACTGGAAAACTCACAGTCACTATTTCATTCACTTGTTTATGGGACACAAGAATAACAGAAAAGGCAGGAAAATTAAAACACAACCACACAACACACATTTGGGTCAATTTTCCCTCTTGTTATATTCACAAGTTCCCAATGGCTACAAAATACATTCAAATTACAGTAACCCAAAAACTGAGATCTCTTGCTAACTGTGTTTTCTCTTACAACAGATTTCTCTTTGTATTTCCGCTAACCCCAACTGGGCATACAAACTTCTAATTAACGCAAAAATATTTCTAGGGTTTCCCCCGACTACTTTCCTACTCTAAAATTCATCCTACGCTATCTTATTTTAGTCGCAATCCAAATCCATAGTGGAAACTCCTACTTTGTTTACGATTTTCAAAAAGTGCCTCAAAGGGTAAAATTCGACACTAGTTCAAGTGTGTCTCCAAAGGTAAATTTTGGCGTTGAGTGAAGGTAGATTTCAAAATCGGTTGTAACTACCCATGTTGAAGTTCTGGAAGAACTCTCACATGTTGAGTGGCCCTGCCTTTACGCGCTTGCCAACGATGCTCATGCATCGGCACTAGTTCAAGTGTGTCTCCAAAGGTAAATTTCGGTGTTGAGTGAAGGTAGATTTCAAAATCAGTTGTAAATGACCACGTTGAAGTTTTGGAAGAAATCTCATGTGCTGAGTGGTCCCGCCTTTGCGCGCTTGCCAACGATGCTCATGTATCATACTCCCCTTGAAAAAAAATCATGGGCCCCTGTCCATGAGCTCCTCTACTGACTTTCCCTGCTTTTGAATAACAACTTCGTTTTCCCAATTGGCTTCTTCTATTGGGTGTCCCTTCCATTTGACCAGATATTCAAAATAAGTCTTCCTCCTGGTCTTCTTGCCAATCCTCTGATCAACAATTTTCTCCATCTGCGGCTTTTCTTCCACATGCATCTGTTTCTCCCACTGAACTTTTCCTTGAGCTTATGACCCTTACATTTCATCTTTCCTATACGAATACAGGTCTGAAACATTGAATATGGGCGAAATGCCCACACCATCTGGAAGCTCAATCTCATAGGCGTTTGTATCAAACTTACTCAAGATATTACAGGGTCCTATCTTTTTCATCTTCAACTTGTTGTATGTTCCCCTAGGGAATTTTTCCTTCCTGAGATGTGCTAAAACCTGATATCCTACCTCAAATTGAAGTTCCCTGCAATGCTAATCAACTTTGTGCTTGTATTTCTGATTAGAACTCTCCAACTATCCTTTGATCTGTCTATGGAGTCACTCCATCTCTGCAGCAAAATCCTTTCCTCTAGTGCTTGTGATCTCACCCTGTTCCAAGTCTCTCAACGCAAACACTCCCCTGGGTTGCATTCCATATAGTATTTGGAATGGTCTCCTTCCAGTGCTCTTGTTTGGTGAGTCATTGTATGCAAATTCTTCTTGGGGAAGAATCTGATCCCACTGGTTATGATGTTCAGTAACTAGACTCCTTAATAAATTCCCCAAACTTCTATTTAACACTTCAGTTTGCCCATCTATTTGAGGGTGATAACCTGAGATGAAGGACAAATCTATCCCCATATTCTTCCACAACGTCCTCCAAAAGTGACAAACAAATTTTGTGTCTCTGTCTGAGACAATGCTCTTGGGTAGGCCGTGAAGTCTCACAACTTCTTTGAAAAACATATTTGCAACATGCGTTGCATCACTAGTCTTCTGGCATGGGATGAAATGTGCCATATTTGAAATTCTATCCACCACCACAAATATGGAATCAAAACCTCTTTGTGTTCTTGGAAATCCCAACACAAAATCCATGCTTATTGCATCCCAAAGCCTCTCTGGTATTAGCAATGGTTGATACAACCCGATGTTCTGCCTTTTCCCCTTAACATGTTGGCAGATTCTACATCTATTCACCAACTTTATAACTTATTTTCTCATACCTGTCCAATAGTATGAGTTCCTCAACTGTGTGAACAGTTTATCATGGAGGAAATGTCCAGCCAATCCTCTGCTGTGTTTTTCCTTTAGAAGATTATCCCTTATTGATCATTTTGGTATGCACAACTGATGTCCTCTGAACAACAGTCCTTCCTGAATCATGTATTCTGTCCACTAAATTATATCTCTCAACACAGGATTAGCACATGCCTCATATGCCTCCTTGAAATCTATATCATCATGATACATGTCCTTAAGGTGTTCAAACCACAAGGTCTTCACCTAGAATTTCTGCATGATCAAACATCTCTTTCTTAACGCATCAACAACCTTGTTAGCATTCCCAACAATATATTTTATGACAAAAGTAAAATTTTGCATAAATTCAACCCATTTTGCATGCCTCTGGTTCAGTTTTTCATGTCTGGTTATGAATTGTAAAGCTTGGTTATCTATACAAGACAAATTCTTGCAAGACAAGATAATGCCTCCATTTCTTCAAAGCTTGAATTATGGCATAAAACTCCTTGTAATATGTGGAGTATTTCTTCTTAGTCTCATTCAACTTCTCGTTGAAATAGGCAATGGGTCGATTGTCCTGACTCAGAACTACTCCTATTGCAACTGCACTTGCATCACATCTTACTTGAAATGTCTTCCCAAAATTCGACAAGACCAGAATTGGCCATTCTATTATCTTCTCCTTCAGTATATTGAAGCTCCTTTCAGCCTCCTCTATCCATTTAAAATATTTGTGTCGCTTCTTCACTATATCCATCATGGGTGCACAAATCCCACTGAAGTCTCTAATGAACTTTCTATAAAAATTTACTAAACCATGAAAGCTCCTTACCTCGAACATGCTCCTTGGTGATGGCCACTCCCTGATCACTTTCACCTTCTCTGGATCCATCTTCAGTTCATTCAAAGAGATTACGAAACCCAAATAAATGAGTTTTGTCTTCATAAAAGATGACTTCTTCAAATTGACCAGTAGTTTCTCCTACTGTATCCTCCTCATTACTAGCGTTAGGTTCCTCAAATTCTCCTCTTTAGTCCCACTAAATATCAATATATCGTCCAGATATACAACCACGAACTTGCAATGAAATCCTTTATAATTTCATTCATCAGCCTCATAAAAGTGCTCGGGGCATTCATCAAGCCAAATGGCATAACCAACCACTCATACATACCTTCATTCATATTAAAGGTTGTTTTCCACTCATCATCTTCTCTCATTCTCATCTAGTGATATCCACTTTTCAGATCTATCGTAGAAAAGAAATTTGCTCCACTTAAGAAATCCATTAAATCATCCATTTTCTATAAAGGAAATCTGTACCTGATGGTGATCTTGTTGATGGCTCTCAAGTCTATGCACATTATCCATCCTCCATCTTTCTTTGGGCTTGACACAGTTGGTACTACGCATGGGCTCAAACTTTCTCTGACCAAACCCTTATCCAACAATTCTTGGACTTGGTTCTTCACCTCCTAATTTTCTCGAGGTGATAATATGTATGCTGCCTTGTTCGGTAGGCTTTCTTCTAGTATCAAGTTGATATGATGACTGATACTCTTGATGGGTGGCAATGAGTTTGGTAGCTCATCCACCACTATATCAGCAAAATTATCTAGTAGCTCCTGAACTTCTTGAGGCAAATCATCCATTGATGTACTCGTAAGGATGAATCTGGGCTTCCCCACCATAGCGACCTGCATCTCCTATTCTTCCTTGACTTCTTTCAGGAGTTCCTTCCCACTCATGAGAAGTATGCTAGTGCTAGCTTCCTCCTTTGCTCTCTTCTCCTCCATTGGCAGCAACATATGCGTCCTACCATTCTTCTCCAATGTATATGTATTCTTCCTTCCATCACAAATGACATTTCTTTCAAACTTCCATGGTCTTCCCAACAAAATGTGGCATACGTCCATGGGAATTACGTCACATAGGATTTCATCTTTATATCCTCCTATTTTAATTTCAACTAGGCATTGTTTAGTGATCATTACCTGGTGTCCTTTTTGCATCCATGAGAATCTGTATGGCCTTGGATGTGCAGTTGTCTTCAGCTCCAATTTCTCCACCATATTTGTGGATACTAGGTTGTCCATACTCCCACTGTCAATGATCACCTTCCATACTTTATCCTTAGTCTTGCAAGTTGTCTTGAAGAGACTGTTTCTTTGCACTGGTTTTTCAATTTCTGCCTCTGGTTTTAAGAGAACTTTTCTCAACATCATGGATGCTCCATCCTCTGCTCCTTCTACCTCAACATATCTTCGTTGTGCTTATGAAATGTGAGCTTCGCCTCCTTCCTTCTTCTTCTTGAGACATTCCCAAGACACGTGCCCTATATTTCCACAGTTATAGAAACTTACTCCTCCTCTACCTCTTCCTCTAGAAGAGTTTCTTCCACCACTCTGCCTCCCTCATGAAATTCCTCATCATTCTGTGTGATTGTGTGGTTTATCAGCCTCATCCTTAGACTGATGTGCTCTGTCATGGTTAAATCCCTTGCTTTTTCTTGGGATCGAGCCTTTACCTCTTCCTCACTGCTTTTGTTTTCTGGCCAGCTTCTCCTCTGCGTTCAACGCAAAATGATAAGAATCTTCCACAATTTTGACTGACATCATGTTGAGCTTATCCTGGATCTCATATCTCAAGCCATTTATATATCTAGTGACTTTCTCTTCATCTCTCTCCCATTTTCCAGTTCTGATGTTCAGCCGATAGAACTCCTCGGTGTACTCCTTAACTATCATCCCTTTCTGTCTCAGGTTCTGTAGCTTCCTGAATAGATTGATCTAGTAATCTTTGGGTATGAACTTAGCCTTCAGTTTGGCTACCATCCTCTCCAAAAATTTTATCCTCTGTTTTCCTTTACTTCTCCTCTCAGCTTGCAGTTCGTCCCACCACAGTGTTGCATGCCATTTTAGCTTGGTGAATTCCTGCTTCACCTTCTTCTCCACATCAACATATTCATAGTCGAAGTGTTTTTACATGGACCTTATCTAGTCAAACAGTTCTTCAACATCTAGATTTCCCTCATACATGGGGGCCTCTATCTTAGCTCTGCCTCCCAATCTAGCAACTGCTCTCAACAAACGTTCTTCTGCAACATCCTCTCCTGCAGCTTCTTCAACCTCAACCTCTTCACTTTTTGCATCACTGACATCCCCAACGTCAAGTTCTCTTTTATGTGTTTCTTCCGTTGTTTCAAATTGGGCACGAAGCTCTCGCATCTCCCTCTCTACAACACAGTTGGATAAAGGTGGCTCTCATCTTCTTGGCGGCATTATGTCGACTATCTGTCAAACATAGAGTACATCTCTGATTTCTCTGTCTCCTTCTTTTCCTCCTTCGCCTGAATTCTACAGACAAAAAACTAATTCTATGATACCACCTGATGCATACCCCCTATCCCTATGAAGGGATGCATGACCTCCCGATCAGGATCTTCTGGTTCCAGAGCCGAAATGGCTCTTCTGGTTCCAAACTGGAACCCTTTGAATGAACACATAGGTACCCCACAAATGCTCAGTTGAATTTTCCAAGCGTCAAGCATGAGATCCCACATCACACGACCAAGAGTTGTGACCTCCGGCTAGGCTCAGGTTGTAGCACCTATTCCTTCGGGTTTTGCGGTTTGCGAAATCAAGGTACAAGGGGTATCCCTGCTCCATGAAATCCCCAGTAGACAAAATGCCAAAATCTCGATGACCTGAGATCTACAACTCAGATCTCTCTTGAATCGATGACTATGCTTATTTCGTTGTTTCACATTTCGTGAAATCAGGGTACAAGGGGTATCCCTGCTCCTTGGAATCCCAAGTTGCCGAAATGTCAAAATCTCGATGACCCAAGATCTACGGTCCACGTCCAACCTCTCTATCTTGCTATTTTGCGATTCAGGGTTTTGAGAGACAAGGACCTCTATCCCCTCTCCTTGGAATCCCCGATTGCCGAAATGCCAAAATATCTTGGTGTTCAATCAATGGCTCACAATAATCCTTGAGATCTACAGTCCACTTCTAACCTCTCTATTTCTCTATTTTGTGATTCATGGTTTTGGTAGACAAGGACCTATGTCTTTCCAACTCGCGATACCTGAAATCACGATGTGGACCAACAGTCCAGATCTTCCTGTGATCGATAATTGCTATCCCTCCTAAGCTTTGGACGTCAAGAAGCCCTCGCCGCTAACCTCCTCGCAACTCCACCTTATCCAACGACTTGTGGGGTTTCGACATTTCTCCTCAAGGACTTTCCGCCTTCCGTTCAGATCTCCGAGACTCGCCCTCACTGCTAACCTCCTCACAGTTCCACCTTATCGAATGGATTTTGGGGTTTCGACGTTTCTCCTCGAGAGATTTTACTCACTTAAGAGTTAGAAGATTTTCTAAGTCTTCAAAGACTCGATCTTTTCTTCTTCCTAGGAGATGGTTTTTTCTGGGTTTCGATAACGCTTCTCTGAAACATTATTCTTCTTGAGCTTCGCCTTATGTAGGCTTCGAATTCCCGCGCACTCCTTGTGTTTAAGGGATTTTGATAACTCGGATCCAAGGGGTTTCTCACAGAGAGATCATGCCTGATCTCTTGGTGTTCTCTCCTCGCTCGATGCACACCTTGTAGAGCTTCAATGAAGAGAAACAATTGAAACTGGAAAACTCACAGTCACCATTTCATTCACTTGTTTATGGGACACAAGAATAAAAGAAAAGACAGGAAGATGTAAACACAACTACATAACACACATTGGATCAATTTTACCTCTTTTTATATTCACAAGTGCTCAATGGCTACAAAATACATTCAAATTACAGTAACCCAAAAACTGAGATCTCCTGCTAACTCGCAGTTCTCTCTTACAATAGATTTCTCTTTGTATTGCCTCTAACCCCAACTGGGCGTACAAACTTCTACTTAACTCAAAAAGATTTCTAGGGTTTCCCCTGGCTACTTGCCTACTCTAAAATTCATCCTACGCTATCTTAGTTCAGTCGCATTCTAGAGCCGTAGTGAAAACTCCTTCTCTATTTACGATTTTCAAAACATGCCTCAAAGGGTAAAATTCGACACTAGTTCAAGAGTGTCTCTAAAGGTAAATTTTTGCACTAAGTGAAGGCGGATTTCAAAATCGGTTGTAACTGCCCATGTTGAAGTTCTAGAAGAACTCTCACGTGTTGAGTGGTCTTGCCTCTATGCACTTTCCAACGATGCTCCTGCATCGGCAATAGTTCAAGTGTGTCTCCAGAGGTAAATATTGGCGCTGAGTGAAGGCGGATTTCAAAATCGGTTGTAACTGCCCACGTTGAAGTTCTAGAAGAAATCTCATGTTTTGAGTGGTCTCGCCTCTGCTCACTTTCCAACGATGCTCCTGCATCATGGTTTTTTTATTGTCTAATTTATTTGTCAAATTTAATGTGTAGGTGGTTGTACAATACATCGAGTGTACACTCTTTACCTAGCTCAAATTTCAACTATAAATCAAGAACCCTAAAGAGGTATTTTAAATATATTTTTGGTTTACATGTAGTTTTTTAATAAATAAGTATAACTATTTTAGAGAACCCCCATATACAAAGTCTTTATCCATATCCTCATTGTGGAAAATAAATTAGAAAAGATCCCTCACTTCATTCATGTCCATAATCCTAACCTTCTTGCTATCGCTAGTCCAAATACTAGTTCCTATTAAACAACGCATGAGGTTAATACCAATAATCTAGATCCCTCCTTTCATCCCACATGTTAGTGCAGGTATTATAAGGCTCCAAAGGACACTACTACAAAATTCTTATTCTTATAATAATAAGTCACATCTAAATCCTTGTAGATAGATGAGAAATCCCTTGATGATCCTAGGGTACACCAATCTTTGGACACTTCTCCCCAACAAAAAATAGTCCCTATTCCAAACTCTATTGAAAAATATCCCTCATTACTCATAATGACGAATGAAATTTATTCCCCTCTCCAAGTCTCCTTTTTACTCATAATTGTTAGATCAAAGACCAACTTGCCACTATAATCATTGACAATTTTAACGAAAATAATCGCATTTTCAATCACTCCTCACCCCTCTCTTTATCATTGGGGATTTGTACAATAGGATAGAAATCATCTTCTTATTAATAAACATTTTGGAGTCACCCTTTCCATAGGGATTTTTCAAGAGAATGTTGAATGTTATGTATCTCCACTTGATTACTCTAATTTACTCTTGAACATATCATATGAACAACAATGAAATTCTTTATAAGATGTCAATTGAAATACCTATCAACTCTTTAAAGATAACAAAACCTCCGAACTCATCTTTATTGCAATACCCTTTTCATGTAATGATGTGACCAAGACATCCTACATAAATATCTTTCTCTCTTAGTTGTACCTCACATCCAACCATTTCATATGGTTTCACTTTCTCTCTTCCACATATTCCAAATGATACCTTCTCATCCTTATACCCCATAAAAAAAATGAAATTCTTTATAAGATTCTCATTGCAATACTTATCAACTCTATAAAGATGACAAAAACTATGAACTCACCTCTTGCAATACCTCTTCCTTATAATGTTAAGACCCAACAAAACATAATACATAAATACCTGTGTTTCTCACTTTTACATCACATCAATCCATGTCATCTCATATGGTTGCACTATCCCTCTTCCAAACTCTCTAAATAATACATTCTCATCCTTCTACCTATATGCACTCTCACTCTGTTATTCTCATTCTAAATCCCAAACCTCCCCAATGATTTTTAACTCAATATTTTATTTTTTTCTATCACACACCAATTAAATATATATATATATATATATATATATATATATATGATCTATTATACCTAGTTACATAACTGCTTTCCCTTGTCCTCTTGCTGGCTACAACAATGATAATTACAAGAATTTTACCAGATAATTTTTGCACAATGTAGGATTCGCAAGAACTAGCACCCAACCACTACACTTTTGTATACAATAGTTCCTATAGAAATTATTCCTCACTAGCTATAATATTTATGTCATTATTAGCTAACTTTTCTAGCAATTTAGAACTACATATATAGAGATAGATTTACGACCATTTTTTCTTAAAAAACACCACAACCTTCACATTCTATTGCTATGTCTATTCAGCCAGATATTGTCCACATCGACACTACATACCTCAGATGGCTTCTGTAGTTAGAACTACATACCTATATAGGTAGATGTACAACCATTTTTTCTTAAACAACAACACCACAATGTTAGCATTCTATTGCTATGTCTACTCAGCCAGATATTCTCCATGTAGACACCACACCTCAGATGGTTTCTCTAGTTAGAACTACATACCTATATAGGTAGATGTACAACCATTCTTTCTTAAACAACAACACCAAAGCCTTAGAATTCTACTGCTATGTCTACTCAGCTCGATATTTTCCACAATGACACTACACCTCGGGTGGTTCTCTAGCTATCCATCCTTCAATGTAACTAAAACATGGCTATATACATTCTCTTCATATGTATACTTCACCAGCATGGATGCACACCACCACTAGTCCTTATTTGTACCATAGAACACATTCCATATTCATTGTGCACATTAATTGTTGGAGTTTTCTTGTTTACACTCTAGGAGAAACACATTAGATCATGGACATGACATCTTCAATGGATATTGATAACCTCGGCCCTACAACAAGTTCTTCACATCAACACACAAATAAGTATCAGTCCTAGATCACCACAAGCTCAGACTAGAACATCCTTACTATATTCAAATCCTATGCATTCTATTTTTCGACCAAGTCTATCATGTCCTTGAAAAATCATTGTTGCAAGAGATTGCAACAAAGCACACTCAACCTTGTAGGATAATATCAATATTTCTTTCCATACCACCCTTTAATCTTTCCACCAATTCTATCACCTATAGTAGTGTGATCACCCTTCGTTTCAAAACATTGTGATCACACTAACTTGATTTGGTGTGAACTACCCTTCGAGTTAAACATTTCCATTTTTCTTCATTTATATGGTATCATGTACCTTCATTTGAATAGGGTGAGTTACCTTTACCTGAATAGGTGTAAGTGTATTTTTTTAAACAAGTACTCCATTGTTTTGATGTACCATTCAAAACAAGTTCTGATGTGTTGATGATCTGACAGGTTCCTTCTAGGGAAATGTCACAGGTCTTGAATATCCGTCTATACTAAGGTAAGTCTGGGCGCTTTTACCCTTGAGGATCCACTGCATGCCCCAACCAGTACTCGTAGCCTTCACTAATAACGTTTGAATATTAACTTCCCGAGTTCCCGAGTGCAACAGATGGCTCAGCCACCAAGGCATAGCTGGAGAGAAGGGCGATGAGCTTCACGCTTCGCGATTTCGACCTCCAATGCAAAGGTCCACATAGGCGGTCTCCAGCTAAAGGGGAGTGCTCTTCTATGGAGGAATACACTCCTACCTCATCTAAACATGACCTTCGAATCCATGTTAGGGGAACGGTTCAAGGAATGGTTCTGGGAGAAATATTTTTCAGAGGAATTCATTGAGCGCCAACTCGACGCATTCAACTCCTTATGAAAGGTTGTTCGTATGGTCCTGGATTATGAGACCAGATTTTGGAGCTACTTTGGTATGCCCCACATCTGAACACTAAGGAGTTGGAGATCAAAAAGTCTGTGATTGGCCTTAAATCTAGTTTTCGTGCGAAGGGGAGGATCTAAATTCCTCGGACGTCGCATGATGCAGTACAATAGGCCTCATAAATGAGATGGATTTTACCTCAAGAGTCAGGGCATGAATCCTACCAGATTGTCTAGACTGATGACATCCGGTGCATAGCATCATCAGGAGCCAACAAGGGAAGACATATTGGTATCAAGATACGTCTTTAGAACCCTTGATAATGACACCACCGTGATAGGTTCCTCGGTAGAAGACCCCTATAGGGGACCGCCACCAATAGCCACAATTAGGATTATCAACAGAATATACTAGGATCTTAGGTTGGTAGGAAAAAAAATTCTACTTCGGGGTCCAAGAGTAGGACCAAAGATAGGGGCTAGAAATGTTGAAGTGCCACCTTACTAGAAGGATTGTCTGGTTCAAAAATCCATAGCGGTCTGCTCAATAGGACACACTACCATTGGGGATATGGGAAAGGCTGATAGGATTCATGATTGTGGTCAATAACTTCTAGGTCGATCATTAGTCCACTGTTCTAGAAGCATCAGGTATCATCTCCAACCCAACTTTTAATATTTTTTAGATACCAATACTACAAAGAGCTCTATTCCTAGTACCGTGCTGAAGGGATTCAGGTAAAGGAATTCAATAGGATGAGCTTAGATTCTTTGAAATGGATTCGATTTCCAACCAGATGGTTGAAGGAAAGGGTATGAACTGTTACTTTAACCTAGGGAATAGTGTAATGAAGTCAAAGGTAAAATTCATGATCTTAAGATCTTAAGACGATGTGATTAGTATGGACTAATGGGAATCGCATTATGCGATGCTCAATGGTAAGATGAAGCGATTGAGATGGACCGACGATGAGGGAGAGAGAAGTGTGATTGTAGGAAGGAATGAGGGAGTATCCCTAAGGTTCATTCTTCCCTACATCTACAGAAGAGAATGTACAAGGATGGAAGTTATATGCATTCTTGGTGTTGAATGACAAGGTTGTGATGAATGTATTTGAAGGACCTTTCTGTGGAAAAAGTACTGCTGACGTGTTTCAAAATAATTACCCAGATTATCACCACAAAGGAGCGCAATTTCTAATTAACTCAAAATCCTGGAACTAAACTGACAACAAGAACACCTTATCTTAAGTCGACACCTGAGTTACATGAGTTGACAATGCAACTGAAGAGTTGTTGGACCTGAGACTTATACATCCAATTGTGTCACGGCGGGGCGTGCCTATTATTTTCATACATAAGAAGGATGGGTCGTGAAGACTCTTCATTGACTGCCATCAATTGAACAAGGCAACGATCAAGAATCAGTATCCATTGCAAGGATTGATTATTTGTTTGATCAGATGAAAGATGTGACAAATTTTTGAAAGATCAATTTGATATCAAGATATCACCAGTTACGGATGAAGGAGGATGACATCCCTAATACCTCATTTAAGATGAGGTTTTGACATTACGAGTTTACTATTTTACCATTTGAACTGACGGACGCCTCAGGGGTAATTATGAGTTTGATGAATGGGGTGTTCTACAAATAATCAGACAAGTTCACCCAAGTATTTATTGATGATATTTTAATTTACTCTTGGACGATGGAGGAGCATGATGAGAACTTGCGCATGGTACTACAGTGTCTATGAGAGAAAAAATTGTTTGGGGAAGCTGTCTAAATGTTCATTTTATCAATCGAAGAGTCAGTACTTAGGGCATGTCATCTTTGTCGAAGATATTGTTGTGGATCCAGCAAAGGTCGAGGCTATTATGGAAAGGTTTGTGCCAACTAATGTCCCAGAAGTGCATAGCTTCACAGGTTTAGCGGGATACTATCGACGATTTGTCGAGGGTTTTTTGAAGATAGCAAATCTGATCATGGAATTGTAGAAGAAGGACAAGAAGTTTGTTTGGACCAATAAATGCGTGGAGGCATTTGAAGGATCAAGGAGTTGTTGATGAAAACACCGATACTTAAGGTTCATGACATGGATGCAAACTTCTTGGTATGCACTGACGCATCCAAGGAAGGCTTAGGCGAAGTTTTGATGCAAGATGACCGAGTGATATATTACATCTCAAGAAAGTTGAGAAGGCATCAGGAGAACTATGTGATGCATGAATTGGAGTTGTTAGCCATTGTTTATGCCTTGAGAGTTTGGAGACACTATCTTATTGGATGAAAATTTGAACTAAAAATGGACCACTGTGGTGTACAACACATATTTAGGCAAAGTGACTTGAATGCATGACAACGACATTGGTTGGAATTGCTTTGCGAGTATGATTTCAAGATTACTTACATAAAAGGAACATTGAACAGATTGGTTGATGCGTTGAGTCAGAGACCACACATATTTTCGATGATGCCTCTTCAAACGAATCTACGTGAAGGGATTCTAACTGTAAAACGTGATGATGACTGGCATTGAGAGGTTAAGGACTTTATCGAACAAAACACCTTGTTGGTACCAAAATTTGAGGGATTTACTGAGGACAACGATAGATTAATGATATATAATAACCTATTTACTTACCACCCAATGAATATTTGAGAATTTTGATCTTAAACGAAGATCATAGAGCAGTGTGTATGGCTCATCTTGGAGTCACAAAGATGAGGGAAGACCTTAAACCCTTATTCTTATGTAAAGGAATGAAGGCATACATAGTCAGACACATGACAAGATGTCTAGAATATCAGTGGGTGAAGGCTTAACATAGACATCCGACAGGATTACTACAACTACACGCTATTACAGAATCGAAATGGGAGGTCATTTGCATGGATTTCATTGTTGGATTTCCACTGACGACAAGGAAACCTAACTCAATTTTTTTGGTAGCTGACACTCTGATGAAGAGTGTTCATTTTATTCCTATTCATATGACGTATTAGGAACCTAACATTGCTAGAGTCTTCATCAATGAGATAGTGAGGTTGCATGGTGTGCCTAAGAATATTATATCTAATCGAGGATCAGTGTTTACAGGACAATTTTGGACTAGTTTCCAAGACGCCTTGGGAACCCAAATTAACTTTAGTATTGCATATCACCCAGAGATAGATGGGAAGATCGAAGGAACAAACCAAATCTTGGAGGATGTTTTTTTTATGTACATAATAGACAACCAAAATCATTCGGAAGAATTCTTTCTACTTGTGGAATTTGCATATAACAACAGTTACCAGAGTACCATTAAGATGGCGCCTTTCTAGTTTCTTTACGGGAGACCGTGTCAGACTCTTTGAGTTTAGATAGGCTTGAGGATAGGGTCCTGGTATGACTATAAATGATCTGAGAAATGGAGTTCCAAATGAAAACCATAAGACAAAGGATAAAGGAAGCGCAGGATCAGTAGAAGATTTATGTCAATGCGCATCGTGTCGATCGAAGTTATGAAGTTGGCAATTGATTTTTCTTGCTGGTGATACCACACAAGAGTTTGTTAAAGTTATAAAAAGGTTTTAGACACTCTCATAGGTTCATGGGACCCTTTGAGATTGTGGAAAGGAAGGGGCCCATGGCCTATCGACTAGCCTTTCTTGATTCTTTGAGGCATATGCACGATGTTTTTCACATGTTTGTTTTGAGACATTATGTTAGTGATCCTACACATGTTATTGACATGATTTCTTTGTAGGTATCAGACGAGGGTGCACTCATGGTGGATCCAATCTACATCCTATACCATCACATTAGACATCCACAGCATTGAACAGTAGATTAGGCCAAGGTCCAGTGGGACAACTATAGTCCACACTCAACGACCTAGAAGGATGCATATGATATGCGTCAACAGTTCCATTTTTGTTTGATACATAGACTTATGATATTATGATACACTTTATTTCAGCACTTACATACTGTGAATATTTAGGATGAACTTTAGAACAAGAGGCATTTTATGTAACATCCCTCTCTTGCGCACACTAAGCAAACTTATTCTTTGAGGACACTTGCGTGCAAGTGATCCAGGTCATTATACTATTGGTTGTTTTGATTATGATTATGAAATATTGTGGATTGGATGATATGTTATTTTTGTTGTATTTACATCGACATGTGCTATTGATTGGGTTCTCCTAAGTGTGCAAGACTCTGCATGTTAGAGGATGTCGAGGCATCGATGAAACTCCTTGGACTCCGTATCGATTCAGGGAGTGCACTTTTTATGGTTTGCATATTTTTGTTATTTCATTTGTGACATATGATTGATATATTGTTATGTTGTTTATAGATTGTTTACTTGTTCGTTGATGGATGTAGGCTTACAATAGCTTGCTAATTAGACTCACATTTGGAGTAAAGGGGTCATGCATGACAACCAGAGATATTGAGGGAGAGGTGTGGCAACATCCCTTCCACAACCTACTAGCACTCATGTTATGGCCTGAAATGTAGGTTAATGATTACCTAGTTCGAGAGGTCCACGATGTCCTGAGGGTAGACTGTGACAGTTGGTCACGATGATTTTAAGGGGAGTGCAATAAGGCATGGTCCTTATTCATTAGTGTCCCTTAGTCGCCCACAATATCACTTGATGGAGTATTGAATCAAGGGTTTTGGCGTCTACCAAATATAGTCAAGAGGTGAATGGCACCCTTGGAGCACATAGTGCGTCTTGAAGGGCACATCGTGAAAATAAATAGGAATTCAAGCGAGTGGAACCCTTGAAGTATGTAATTTGTCTTGAATGGCACGTCACGGTTATAAATCGGGTCAGTTAATAAACCTAGTACCTAGAAAAATATGCCTCCTTAGGAATTGGTCAGCCTTAAAATAGATGACGATATGAGTAAATATTAATAACTAATTGTTCCTGTAAAAACCATTGCCCAACCTAGTGAATTTAAAACTTAGGTCTAAGTAGAACCTTTGAACAAAAAAACTAATTAGACATGTAACAAGAAGGGGGTAAAGAAAATTCAAACATTATTTATTAAAGTAAAAATTATAATGGAGGATTAAATTATTAAAGGGGTAATTGTTGTTTTTGTCTAAACTTGCTAATTCTAAACTTAGTTAAAAAGAAAAAGGGGAAGCTTAAAGAAAAATGGGAATGTCTAACTTAGTAGGGAATCTATCCTTTGGAACTTTATATTTATGAACTCAACTAGGATTTAAGTAAGGCGTAAGAAATTTAAGAATTGTAATGGAATAATGGGACACCGATGAGCGTTTTTATGAACTCTTTTAGGTGGGTGAGCGAAATAGGAAAATTTAATTAATTAATAAATTGATTTTCTTGTGCAACTAGGGAATTGAACGACATGTGTACCAGGAAGGTTTTTCCTAATTAAATTAATGAAAAAGGAATCTAATGAGGGTTTGGGAAACTAATCACTTGAAAACTCTATAAAAAGGATGGCAGAGGAGGAGTATGGATCACATCTGGATTGCATAAAGTTACACTGCCAGAATTTCATATTGACTGAATTTTCTATTGTTGGAATCGGGATACCCAGCTGGGATAACGAGTCATAGCTCGACCTTGCGAATCAAGTTGGGAGATAGCATTCTTTGGTATTATGTATGTGGCCCCTTTGTGGCTCGGGGGGATAAGGGGGAAGAAGAGTACCCCTAGCATTGGCCGGGAGGTACCAGTGACGTCTTCATGGTTAGCAAGTTGGGATCTGGAGGGATGTGGCGCGATCGTGGGAGGACTCCTTTGAATTTCAACTTGCCAGATAAACTATTTTATTTGAATTTAATTTGTAATGGATTTAATTTGTAAATAATTTGACATTTTTTGCAACCTTGGTATTCTGAATATTGTCCTTAATTTCCTTGTCGTTGATTGAACTTGTATTAGCTTGCATTCTTGGAGCAACTAAATTAATTAGTTAATACAAGGCTCATTCATGTTTTGTGATCTTGCTATTAATTTTTACTTATTTTTTTTTTACCTAGTAGGCTAAAGAGAGTAATTTCTCTATCTTCCATCTGTCTATTATTTATAGGTATTTTTGCCTTCCCTTTATGACCTGTTTACCCCACCTTACGTTTGATGAAGTCCTTGAGCTTGACCTCAGAAATTGATGCATATCCATGAGTCTTATTTACAAGCCCTTCCTAACTTTTGATACTATGTGTTGTAAGTCTGGTGGTGGCTTAAGACGAGCCTTGATATTGTGTTCCAAGGAACCCTCGAAGTCTCTCCTCGAAGGGCCACGCCAGGCGTTCTTTTACAGGGGTTTTTCTTGATAGGTTGATAGAGACTTTTAAACGCCTTGGTTTTAAGTAGCTTGAAGGCATGTCTTGTGCAAGGAACCTAAAACCACAAGACTAGAGTTATCCCCATATTCACTGACATTAAAATTTAATTTGTTTTTCTTCCTGAAAATTAAATAGTGGTCTACTTCTTTTTGATATCAGACAAATGGCACCATCAAATAAATCCTTGCGTGTTGCTTGTAATTTATTGTGTTTTTCACCATTGTTGCCTCATATGCCATCGTATAGAGGTTTAGTCTTTGGAAATATTTAAGGATCAACCTTGTAATGAATTCTATGGGCGCTGCCACCTTGTGAATATGTATTGAATTCATGGGCTTGTCTTGTCAAGATTTAACCTAGAACCAACAACATGATTTCGCCCAACTAATCCGTTCCCTTGGGACGTTTTGTTCAATTGTTTTTCTCTGATTTCTATTAGGAACCTAGTCATTTTGTTCTTCCTGGTGTCTCTGGGGGAAAGGGAATTTGTCTCTGGAATTCGCTAGAGTCTCTGGTGCATAACCAAAATTTTTCTTGGGTTGGCTTCAGTTTTGAGCTCAAGTCTGAATTCTCTCCTATGAGTTAGATTATGAATTTAATTTATGTGTGTCCTTCGATTTCACCCAGACTCTGAGACTCCTGGTGTAAATATAAATCTTGGTTTCTCTTCTTCGTTTGGCTTTTTCTTTTTCTGCCCAACTTTTCCACCAAAATTTCTAAGACTGGACTAATTGTGGGCTATGGTTGATCTATGCATTTCTTTAATTCCGACGAACTTCCTTACCCATCCAACTTCCCACGCTTATGAAATTTTTTCATGTGTGATGGTTTATCTTGAGATTACCTTGAAAGGAAGTTGATTATTGTAAATTTGATGATTGATTCAATCGTACGCCTCGAAGTGAAGAAGATACTGTTGTTCCTTAAAAATAAAATGAGTGAATTATTTGTGCCTTGACTTATGATGTTGCTTGATTGATTAGTAATTGAGCTCCCGTGCACCAAGAAATTTTATGTTACATGTGTTGGTTATTGAAATGTTATCATGCCTTGACAATCGTTGATGATGTTGATTTATCTTAGACAACATGGACTTTATTGTGGGGAGGGGGGGATGTAGACACCCCCTTGTTCCTAAGAACAGTCACCATCCCCGAGACCTTAAATGGTCAAAATCAATGGGAACCTGGGCTTGAGAATTTCTTATGTGTCCTAGAGGTCCTAACCACTGTAGGGTAGGATGGGTGAGTAGTCATTTATATTCTTTATATGAGTAATTGATCATAATTTTCTTCAAGTTTCATGACATGCTATTAAGTTGTGATTTTGTGTTCATGAGTCGCATGAAATTCATTCTTTATGATATCGTCATGTTGTGTCGCTATGAATTTTTTGTTCACATTATATTATGAGTGCTAAAAAAAAAAAAATTACATGTCTTACATCATATTGTGTCGTAACGGTGAGTTCGTTACAGGAAGAGGGCGAAGATTCTAATTAATTGAAATTTTCTGAGTGTAATTACTTAGTTATGTTCTAGAGTTTAATAAAGTAATATCGTTGGAAGTAATTACCACTTGCAGAAAATTGTTCTTGTCTAATTTAACATTAGAAAATCAACATGGTTAGTCGTATGTCATCGAGTATATGATGGATGTGTGTTAGTAGAAGATGTGTCATTTTGAGGGTCAATGTATATAGTTGTGAACAACAAAAATTGATCTCCTCTAGGAGATGATTTTTTGTTGTTCTTGTTTCTTGTTTCTTGTTTCGGGCACATCATAGGTAATAACTCTGATAAGGAGACATAAAGACAGTCATTGAAAGCAACATGAAGCAAGAATATCCAGACATACAGTTTTTCACATCCATGTAATGAAGAAGAAGAAGAAGGGGTCACCACATGCAGAGGGAGTAGATTACTCCAAAGACTATATAGCATTAAAGGGAGTGATGTCGTTAGATGTTTTATGTGGGAAACTAGATAGTCTCATGATGGCATGTTGTAGCTATTAGAGAGCTACCCACCACCCTGGATGCATGTTTTGAAGTCACTATGGATTTCATGTAATGTATAGATTCGTGTGTCCGACAGTCAATGGTCACGAGCTTGTGTGGATGGTGACAGTGTTAGAGTTTGTGCCAGATATAATACCTTCCTCATTAACAGGGAGGGTTGATATTTTATGTAATTTCATAAGTTATTCTAAAGTGTTAATGTTTCAACATCAGGATGACATTCTCCCATAATTTTTCATGGTAATTTGACCAATGGAGAATGGTCCTGAGATATTATTTTAGGGACATAAGACTCAAAGTGTCTGGCTTTCAATAGTCGAAAGGACTGAAATTTTCTTGCGGCACAGATGGAAACTAGATCACCAAGACTAGTCTTTGTAGTCACAAAACACTGTGTTGAGTACATGACAAATTTGGTACACTCACTGTGTATATTAAAGAAGGATTTATATGGATTAAAGTAGGCACCCAAATCATGGTATTGCAGGATCAACAATTTTATGACAAGCTTGTGATTTACAAACAATAGTGTAGATCCTAACCTTTACTTTAAGGTCATGGATGATGGTTCGGTATTACTATTGTTGTATATGAATGAATTATTTCTAAACAGGTGTGGAAAAGATCATCTCAAAGTGTAAGAGAAAAATTTGTTTTAGGGTTTGAGATGAAAGGTCTCGAGATGATGCATTACTTTTTGGGTCCCGAGGTATGGTAGAGACAGGATGAGATCTTTCTAAATCAAGGGAAGTATATAGTAGAAGTCACAAATATGTTAGAGATGTTGGATTGAAAGGAAATGACTACACCTATGGTATCAAATATGAAGTTGATGCATGATACGAATTTTGAGACTTTGGATTTTACTTTATACAGGTAGATGGTGGGTTTGTTGATGAACTTGAAGAACACAAGACCAGATATATGTTTTTTTGTGAACACCCGAATTTAATATATGGAGTAACCCATGTAGGTTCATTTGGTCGCAGCAAAACATGTGAGGAGGTACCTTAAGGGTACATTGGATTATGGTCTCAGGTATGTGATAGACCATGAGTTCGGGCTATATGGATATTCAAATTCAGATTGGGTCGACATTATTCCTAATCGGAAGACTACTTCGACATATTCCTTTAGTCTAGGATCCAATATGGTTTCATGGAGCAACAAGAAGTAGTTGTATGTATCACTCAGTGTGACTTAGGAAGAGTACGTGGAAACATGTGTAGAATGTCACAAAGCAATGTGGATTCGAAAATTATTGACTATTGGACTGAATTTGACTTGTAGGTAAGACCTACAAGACGAGGCTAATGATACTTTTTCTAGAGGATAAGTGATGAAGTCAGCAGGTTGAATATCTAGTTGATATTCAATGCTCAAGAGGGAGTTGGACAAACAATTCTAGAGGGAGTTGGGTACTATTTTAAGGAGAAGGAGGCTTCGACGGATGCAGGAAGAATTCATGTGTGGTGCTCAGTATGACTGAAGCTGAGTAGGTGGAAGCATGTGAAGCAAGTCGTGAAGCATTTTGGGTTCATAAATTGCAAACTATTGGATTGAATTTGACTTATAGGTAAGACCTATAAGAAGAGGATGACGAGACTCGTTCTGGGGGACAAGTGTTGAAGTCAACATGTTGAAGATTTATTTTATATTCAGTGATTGAGACAGAGCTTGATGATCATTTCTAGAGGGAGATGGGTACTACATTAAGGATTAAGAGGCTTCATCAGATGCATAAAGAAGTCATGTGTGGTTCTCAGTACGGATGAATATGAGTATTTTACAACATGTGTACTAGAAATGTGGCTTCACAAACTTATGTCTGGGTTATTTGGAGGCAACTTGAATTTGGTGTGGCAACTAGAGTTGCATGAATTCGTCAAAGAAACCTGTGGTATATGATAGGTCGAAGCATATCGAGATCAAACATTACTATATCATGGATATAGTGTAGAATGGAGTAGTGATGCTCTAGTTTCATGAATACAAAGGATCAATTTGCAGACGTGTTTACCAAGCCGTTGTTGAAAATGAAGTTTGAGTACTTCAGGGACAAGCTTGGAGTGGTCCCTCTTCAGAGGGACTGTTATCATCTAGCATGAAAAAGGGTTGACACTGATATCTCTGGAACTAATCCAACATGAAAAAGGGATGGCACTAAGTGTTCTCATCCAACATGAAAAAGGGTTGGAACTGAGACCAAGGGTGCACATGATCATGTATTTATGCATTGTAGGGTGGTGGGTATTCTAGGGGCATGTTGTAGATATTTGAGAACTACCCATGGGCCTTGGATGCATTTCCTGTGAAGTCACAAGGGTGCACATGATGAGGTACAAATGCATTGCGAGGTGTTGGATGTCATGCTGACATGTTGAAGCTATCTGAGAGATACTCACATGTAATATTCAAAGGTAACATTCAGAGGTACTCTTGGAATAATGTAGAATGTCTCCCCTGTTGAGAGGGAGTGTTGATGTTTGGGAAGCATTGGAAATACATTCTACTACATTGATAATTAATATTATTACTATTAATTATTAAGAAATATTATTAATTATAATATTATTAATGTAATAAAATATTTATAATATAAAGTATAAATATATATCATAAAGTATAAAGTATAAATATAAAGTATATTTATATTATATGTATAATACAATATAAAGTATAAATATAATTATTACCCAAGGGATACATCTCTTCATAGACGGTCACCATGGTCACCATATGTTCTTTATATATAGAACACTCATCATTGTAATAAGATATTCATTCACATACAATATCATCTCTTATGGAAAATTCAACACTAAGGCCTGTGTTTTCCTCTTCTAACCATAGTAAGACCATGAGAGCCATTCATAGTGTGAAAAACTATTAATCATGCCCAAATTTTCAATAAAAATCTAAAGATCCCTTGCTAAAGGTCCTTTGTGTTGGTTAAGGAGCCCCTTCATAATGTTTGATCTTGATAATTTTCATATACCACCTAACGAACTTATTTTCCTTCCCTAACCATGGTCAATTCCTAAAGACTAATCATGGTATGTAAAACCTCCTTTGTTGATACTGAGAGGGGGGTGAATCAATATCAAGTGCAATTTAAAACCTTTTTCAACTTATACTTAAACCATTCAATTATATCCAATGATAAATAAACAATAGTATAAGAGTTACACCAATACACCACAATACACCATGCA
>JZKD02S1730304.1:510356-536661 GCA_000966675.3 Picea glauca | reverse complement strand
TGTTGTATCTACATGTGCATTTTCCTTCATGTCCAAATAACTTCATCAATCTTGTGGTCCAAAACCCATGACTAGGGTTGACATCAATGACAACAACCAATCTTCCAACATCCTTATGGTTCATGTATCCCACCAAGAGGCTAAACGTCCCTCAGTGACAATCTATGTGATGGTTATAGGCCTTGTTTCTAGTGCATAATTCCAAGAATATTGTTTTAGGTCCGAATACCCTTGTTTTTTTTCATAGACTATGATAATAAAAAACAATGAAATTATTTATAAGATGTTCATTGCAATACTTATCAACTCTATAAAGATGACAAAAAATATGAACTCACCTCTTGCAATACCTCTTCCTTATAATTTTAAGACCCAAAAAAACATAATACATAAATACCTTTTTCTCTCACTTTTACATCACGTCAATCCATGTCATCTCATATGGTTGCACTATCCCTCTTCCAAACTCTCTAAATAATACATTCTCATCCTTCTACTTGGATGCACTCTCACTCTGTTATTCTCATTCTAAATCTCAAACCTCCCCAATGATTTTTAACTCAATATTTGTTTTTTCTACCACACACCAATTAACAATATATATATATATATATATATATATGATATATTATACCTAGTTATATAACTGCTTGCCCTTGTCCTCTTGATGGCTACAACAATGATAATTACAAGAATTTTACCAGATAATTTTTGCACAATGTAGGATTCGCAAGAACTAGCACCCAACCACTACACTTTTGTATACAATAGTTCCTATAGAAATTATTCCTCACCAGCTATAATATTTATGTCATTATTAGCTAAATTTTCCAGCAATTTAGAACTACATATATAGAGTTAGATTTACGACCATTTTTTCTTAAACAACACCACAACCTTCACATTCTATTGCTATGTCTATTCAGCCAGATATTGTCCACATCGACACTACACACCTTAGATGGCTTCTGTAGTTATAAATACATACCTATATAGGTAGATGTACAACCATTCTTTCTTAAACAACAACAACACCACAACATTAGCATTCTATTGCTATGTCTACTTAGCCAGATATTGTCCACGTAGACACCACACCTCAGATGGTTTCTCTAGTTAGAACTACATACCTATATAGGTAGATGTACAACCATTCTTTCTTAAACAACAACACCAAATCCTTAGAATTCTACTACTATTTCTACTCAGCTAGATATTATCCACAATGACACTACACCTCGGGTGGCTTCTCTAGTTATCCATCCTTCAAAGTAACTCAAACATGGCTATATACATTCTCTTCATATGTGTACTTCACCAGCATGGATGCACACCAACACTAGTCCTTATGTGTACCATAAAACACATTCCATATTCATTGTGCACATTAATTATTGGAGTTTTCTTGTTTAAACTC
The DNA here is from genome assembly GCA_000966675.3 of Picea glauca. Lineage (NCBI taxonomy): Eukaryota > Viridiplantae > Streptophyta > Pinopsida > Pinales > Pinaceae > Picea > Picea glauca. The sequence goes on along the minus strand of JZKD02S1730304.1, from coordinate 535,244 downwards.
TAGGAGAAACACATCAGATCATGGACATGACATCTTCAATGGATACTGATCACCTCAGCCCTACAACAAGTTCTTCACATCAACACACAAATAAGTATCAGTCCTAGATCACCACAAGCTCAGACTAGAACATCCTTACTATATTCAAATACTATGCATTCTATTTTTCAACCAAGTCTATCATGTTCTTGAAAAATTATTGTTGCAAGAGATTGCAACAAAGCACACTCAACCTTGTAGGATCATATAAATAGTTCATTCCATACCACCCTTTAATCTTTCCACCAAGTCTATCACCTAGAGTAGTGTGATCACCCTTCGTTTCAAAACATTGTGATCACACTAACTTGATTTGGTGTGAACTACCCTTCGAGTTAAATATTTCCATTTTTCTTCATTTATATGGTATCATGTACCTTCATTTGAATAGGGTGAGTTACCTTTACTTGAATAGGTGTAAGTGTATTTGTTTAAATAAGTGCTCTATTGTTTTGATCTACCATTGTTTCAAAGCATTACAACTTTTTTCATGGGAACAACTTTGATTTCTTTCATTCATATGAGTGTGAGTAACCTTCATTTTTGTGTAAGGGAATGACTCAACCACAAGGCTATGGGTCAATCACGAATATCAAATCCCAACATCCATATTATCAATATGGTATACCATATTACAATGTAATATGGTATACCATATCTCATGTAGATTTTATTTTTTTTAACTTAAAGGAAGGGTGGCAATATCGATGATAGTTCGTCGGAAGGCAAGGATTTGTTTTTAACAAGTGTGGCTATAGTGAAGAAAGTTTGTCACACTTTGTCATGGTTTTGCATTGTACATATAGAATTTGTGTCATAAGATTTGTCTCTACCAAACATTTTCGTCGCTATTGCCATGCTTTTGCGTCACAACTTTCCACATTTTTGTGTCACACGTATGGCATCTGCGTCGTAATCTCTTGGTAAGTTTTTTACCTTAGCATGGTTTTTCATCCCTACTGTGACGAAGTTTCGTTGCTATTGCCATGCTTTATAAGTTAAACCTATTTTGATGGTGATGACATGTGGAGGGATAATTTCATTGTTGATTCCACAAACACCTAGTTCATGGATATAGCGACGAAAAATGGTCTTTGCTTTCGTGGAAAGTGAGACGGATATGTGTGGCAATAACAACAAAGAAACGTAGCAAATTTAGTTATATGTAGTAGTTCCTTGATTTTTACTCGGTGCTAATTTAATTATTAACTTGTCCTTGCGATAATCACAGTTAGAGGATGACATAGACATTTGTGACATGGTGCTAGGGGAGGAGGTGCGACACCTAATAGCACTCATGTCAGATGGGTCCAACTCCCAATGAGAATAAAAATTCTTGAGCATGAGAGGATTGAAGCGTGGGATGTGTTGATGATCTGACAAGTTCCTTCCAGGGAAATGTCAGAGGCCTTGATTATCCATCTATACTAAGGTAAGTCCAGGGTGCCTGTACCCCTGAGGATCCACTGCATGCCCCAACCAATACTGGTAGCCTTCACTAATAATTTTAGAATATTAAGTTTCCAAGTTCACGGGTGCCAAAGATGGCTCATCCACCGAGGCATAGCTAGAGAGCAGGGCGATGAGCTTCACACTTCGTGATTTGGACCTCCAATGCAAAGGTCCACATAGGCGGTCTTCAGCTAAAGGGGAGCGCTCTTCTATGGAGGAAGACACTCCTACCTCAGCTAAACATGGCCTTCGAAGCCATGTTAGGGGAACAGTTCGAGGAATGGTTCTTGGAGAAATATTTTTCAGAGGAATTCGTTGAGCGCCAACTCGACGCGTTCAATGCCTTATGAAAGGTTTTTTGTATGGTCCCGGATTATGAGACCAGATTTTGGAGCTACTTCGGTATGCCCCACATCTGAACACTAAGAAGCTGGAGATCAAAAAGTTCATGATTGGCCTTAACTCCATTTTTCGTACGAAGGGGAGGATCTAAATTCCTTGGACGTCACATGATGCAGTCCAATAGGCCTTGTAAATGAGATGGATTTGACCATGAGAGTTAGGGCATGACTCCTACCAAACTGTCTAGACTGATGACATCCAGTGCACAGCAGCATCAAGAGCCAACAAGGGAAGACATATTGGTATCAAGATATGTCTATAAAACCCTTGATCATGACACCACCATGATAGGTTCCTCGGTAGAAGACCCCTACAGGGGACCACCACCAATAGCCGTAGTTAGGCTTATCAACAAAATAGACCAGGATCTTAGGCTGGTAGGAAAACAACTTCTACTTCGGGGTCCAAGAGTAGGACTAGATATGGGGGATGGAAATGTGGAAGTGCCACCTTACTAGAAGGATTGTCTGGTTCAAAAAGACATAGCAGTCTGCTCAACAGGACACACTACCGTTGGGGAGATGGGAAAAGCCGATAGGATTCATGATCGTGGTGAATAACTGTAAGGATGAGCATTAGTCCACTATTCTAGAAGCATCAGGTATCATCACCAACCCGACTTTTAGTATCTGTTAGATACCAATACTACAAAGAGCTCTATTCCTAGTACCGTGCTGAAGGTATTCAGGTAAAGGCATTCGATAGTACGAGCTTAGATTCATTGAAATGGCTTCGAATGCCAACCATATGGTTGATGGAAAGGGTATGAACTATCACTTTAACCTAGGGAATAGTGTAATGAAGTCAAAGGTAAAATTCACTATCTTAAGATCTTAAGACCTTAAGACGATGTGATTAGTATGGACTGGTGGGAATTGCAAGATGCGATGCTCAATGGTAAGACAAAGCAATTGAGATGGACCGATGATGAGGGAGAGAAAATTGTGATTGTAGGAAGGAATGAGGGAGTATCCCTGAGGTTCATTCTTCCCTACATATACAGAAGAGCATGTACAAGGATGCAAGTTATATGCATTCTTGGTGTTGAACGACAAGGCAGTGATGAATGTATTTGAAGGACTTTTCCATGGAAAAAGTACTATTGACATGTTTCAAAATAATTACCCAGATTGTCACCAAAAAGGAGTGCAGTTTCTAATCAATTCAAAATCCTGGAACTAAGTCGACAACAAGAACACCTTATCTTAGGTTGACACCCAAGTTACATGAGTTGACAATGCAACTGAAGAGTTGTTGGACCTTGGACTTATACGTCCAATTGTGTCACGGCGGAGCGTGCCTGTTATTTTCATACATAAGAAGGATGGGTCGTGGAGGATCTTCATTGACTACCATAAATTGAACAAGGCAACAATCAAGAATCAATATCCATTGCAAGGATTGATGATTTCTTTGATCATATGAAAGGTGTGACAAATTTTTGAAAGATCAATTTGAGATCAAGGTATCACCAGTTACAGATCAAGGAGGACAATATCCCTAAGACCACCTTTAAGATGAGGTTTGGACATTATGAGTTTAATTTTTTACCATTTGAACTGACAGACACCCCAGGGGTAATTATGAGTTTGATGAATGGGGTGTTCCAAAAATAATCAGACAAGTTCACCTAAGTATTCTTTAATGATATTTTAATTTACTCTCAGACGATGGAGGAGCATGACAAGCACTTTCACATGGTACTACAGTGTCTATGAGAGAAAACATTCTTTGGGGAAGCTGTCGAAATGTTTGTTTTATCAATCGAAGAGTCACTACTTAGGGAATGTCATCTTCATCGAAGATATTGTTGTGGATCTAGCAAAGGTCGAGGCTATTATGGAAAGGTTTTCACCAACAAATGTCCCAGAAGTGTGTAACTTCACAGGTTTAGCGGGATACTATCAATGATTTGTCAAGGGTTTTTTGAAGATAGAAAATCCGATCATGGAATTGCAGAATAAGGAAAAGAAGTTTGTTTGGACCAAGAAATGCACAGAGGCGTTCGAAGGCTCAAGGAGTTATTGACAAAAACATTGATACTAAAGGTCCCTGACATGGATGCAGACTTCTTGGTATGCACTGATGCATCCAAGGAAGGCTTAGGTGGAGTCTTGATGCCAGATGGTCGAGTGATCTCTTACATCTCAAGAAAGTTGATAAGGCATCAGGAGAACTATGTGACACACGAATTGGAGTTGTTAGCCATTGTTTATGCCTTGAGAGTTTCGAGACACTATCTTATTGGACAAAAATTTGAACTAAAAATGGACCACTATGGTGTACAACATATCTTTAGGCAAAGTGACTTGAACACATGACAACGACGTTGGTTGGAATTGCTTTGCAAGTACGATTTCGAGTTTAATTACATAAAAGGAACATTGAACAGAGTGGTTTATGCGTTGAGTCGAAGACCACACATATTTTCGGTGATGCCTCTTTAGATGAATCTACATGAATGGATTCTAACTGTACAACGCGACGATGACTAGCATTGAGAGGTTAAGGACTTTATTGAAAAAAACACCTTGTTGGTACCAAAATTTGAGGATTTACTAAGGACAATGATATATTAATGAGATATAATAACCTATTTACTTACCTCCCAATGACGATTTGAGAAGTTATATCGTAAATGAAGCTCATAGAGCAGTGTGTATGGCTCATCTTGGAGTCACGAAGATGAGGGAAGACCTTAAACCCTTATTCTTATGTAAAGGAATGAAGGCATACATAGTCAGATATGTGACAAGATGTCTAGAATGTCAGCAGGTGAAGGCTGAACATAGACATCCAACAAGATTACTACAACCACACGCTATTCAAGAATTGAAATGGGAGGTCATTTGCATGGATTTCATTGTTGGATTTCCACTGACGGCAAGGAAAACTGACTCGATTTTTTTTGTAGCTGATACTTTGACAAAGAGTGCTCATTTTATTCCTATTCATATGACGTATCAGGAACCTGACATAGGTAGAGTCTTCATCAATGAGATAGTGAGGTTTCATGGCGTGCATAAGAATTTTATATCTGATTGAGGATCATTGTTTACAAGACAATTTTGGACTAGTTTCCAAGATGCCTTGGGAACCTGAATTAACTTTAGTATCTCATATCACCAAGAGACAGACGAGAATATCGAAGGAACAAACCAAATCTTAGAGTATATTTTTTCATATGTATGTAATGGACCAACAAAATCGTTGGGAATAATTCTTTCCACTTGTGGAATTTGCATATAACAACACTTACCAGAGCACCATTAAGATGGCCCCTTTCGAGTTTCTTTACGAGAGACCGTGTCAGAATCCTTAAGTTTGGATCATCTTGAGGATAGGGTCCTGTTGGGACTAGAAATGATCCGAGAAATGGAATACCAAATGAAAACCATAAGACAAAGGATAAAGGAAGCACAAGATTGGTAGAAGAGTTATGTCGATGCTCATCATGTCGATCGAAGTTATGAAGTTGGCAATTGAGTTTTCTTGTGGGTGAAAACACACAAAGGTTTGGTCAAGTTCTAAAAGGGTTATAGACACTCTCCTAGGTTCATGGGACCCTTCAAGATTGTGGAAAAGAAGGGCCCCATGGCCTATCAACTAGCCTTTCTTGATTTGTTGAGGCATATGGATGATGTTTTTCACGTGTTTGTTTTGATACATTATGTTAGTGATCCTACACATGTTATTGACATGAGTTCGTTGCAGGTATTGGACAAGGTTGTTCTCATGGTGGATCTAATCCGCATCCCATACCATCACATTAGACAGCTGCGATGTCGAACAGTAGATTAGGTCAAGGTCCAGTGGAGCAACAATAGTCCACACTCAACGACCTAGGAGGACGCATATGATATGCATCAACAATTCCATTTTTGTTTGATACATAGACTTATGATATTATGATAAACTTTATTTCTGCACTTACATACTGCGAATCTTTAGGATGAAGTTTATAACAAGAGGCGTTTTATGTAATATCCCACTCTTGCATGCACTAAGAAGACTTATTCTTTGAGGACACTTTCATGCAAGTGATCCAGGTCATTATAGTATTGGTTGTTTTGATTATGATTATGAAATATTGTGGATTGGATGATATGTTATTTTTGTTGTATTTACATCGACATGTGCTATTGATTGGGTTCTCCTAAGTGTGCAGGACTCTACATGTTAGAGGATGTCGAGGCATCAATGAAACTCCTTGGACTCCAAATCGAGTCAGGGAGTGGACTTTTTATGGTTTGTGTATTTTTGTTATTTCATTTGTGACATATGATTGGTATATTGTGATGTTGTTTATAGATCATTTACTTGTTCGTTGTTGGATGCAGGATTATAATAGCTTGCTAATCAGACTCACATTTGGAGTAAAGGGGTCACACACGACAACCAGATATATTGAGGGAGAGGTGTGGCAGCATCCCTGCCACAACCTACTAGCACTCTCATTGTGGCTTGAACTGTAGGTTAACGATTACCTAGTTCGATAGGTCCAGGATGTCGTGAGGGTAGAATTTGATAGTTGGTCACGATGATTCTAAGGGGAGCACAATAAGGCAGGGTCTGTATTCCTTAGAGGCCCTTAGTCTCCCACAAGATCATTTGACGGAGTATTGAATCAAGGGGTTTGATGTCTACCAAATATATTCAAGATGTGAATGGAACCCTTGGAGAACGTAGTGCGTCTTGAAGGGAATGTCTTGCAAATAAACACAAATTAAAGCAAGTGCAACCCTTGGAGTATGTAATGCATCTTGAAGGGCATGTCACGGTTATAACTCAGGTCAATTAATAAACCTAGTACCTAGAAAACTATGCCTCCTTAGGAACTGGTCGACCTTAAAATAGATGACGATATGAGTAAATATTAATAACTAATTGTTTCCTTAAAAACTGTTGCCCAACCTAGTGAATTTAAAACTTAGGTCTAAATAAAACCTTTGAACAAAAAAACTGATTAGACATGTAACAAGACGGGCGTAAATAAAATTCAAACATTATTTATTAAAGTAAAAATTATAATGGAGGATTAAATTATTAAAGGGGTAATTGTTGTTTTTGTCTAAACTTGCTAATTCTGAACTTAGTTAAAAAGAGAAAGGGGAAACTTAAAGAAAAAGGGGAATGTCTAATTTAGTAGGGAATCTATCCTTTGTAACTTTATATTTATGAACTCAACTAGGATTTAAGTAAGGCATAAGTAATTTAAGAATTGTAAGGGAATAATGGGACACCGAGGAGCGTTTTTATGAACTCTTTTAGGTGGGTGAGGGAAATAGGAAAATTTAATTAATTAATAAATTGATTTTCTTGTGCAACTAGGGGATCAGACGACATGTGTACCTGGTAGGTTTTTCCTAATTAAATTAATGAAAAAGGAATCTAATGAGGGTTTGGGAAACTAATCACTTGAAAAATCTATAAAAAGGATGGCAGAGGAGGAGTATGGATCACGTCTGGATTGCGTAAAGTTACATTGCCAGAATTTCATATTGACTGAATTTTCTCTTGTTGGAATCGGGATACCCAGCTCGGATAACGAGTCGTAGCTCGACCTTGCGAGGTGAGTTGGGAGCTAGCATTCTCTAGTATTGTGTATGTGGCCCCTTTGCGGCTTGGGGGGAAAAGGGGGAAGAAAAATACCCCTAGCGTTGGATGGGAGGTACCAGTGACATCTTCATGGTTAGCAAGTTGGGATCTAGAGGGACATGGTGCGATCGTTGGAGGACACCTTCCAATTTCAACTTGTCGGATAACGTATTTTATTTGAATTTCATTTGTAAGGGATTTAATTTGTAAATAATTTGACATTTTTTTCAACATTGGTTTTCTGAAGACATGTCTTGTGCAAGGAACCTAAAACCACAAGACTAGAGCTATCCCCATATTGACTGACATTAAAATTTAATTTGTCTTTCTTCCTGAAGATTAAATAGTGGTCTACTTCTTTTTCATATCAGACAAATTGTACCATCAAATTAATCCTTGCATGTTGCTTGGAATTTATTGTGTTTGTCACCATTGTTGCCTCATATGTCATCGTATAGAGGTTTAGTCTTTGGACAGATTTAAGGATCAAAATTGTAATGAATTTTATGGGTGTTGCCGCCTTGCGAATATGTCTTGAACTCATGGGCTTGTCTTGTCAAGATTTAACCTAGAACCAACAACACGATTTCGCCCAGCTAATCTGTTCCCTTGGGGGGTTTTGTTCAATTGTTTTTCTCTGAGTTCTTTCGGGAACCCAGTCATTTTGTTCTTCCTAGTGTCTCTGGGGGAAAGGGAATTTGTCTCTAGAATTCCCTCGACTTTCTGGTGCATAAACAAAAATTTTCTTGGGTTGGCTTCAGTTTTGCGCCCAAGTCTGAATCCTTTGTTGTGAGTTAGATTCTGAATTTAATTTATGTGTGTCCTTCGATTTCGCCTAGACTCTGAGACTCCTGGTGTAAATATAAATCTTGGTTTCTCTACTTTGTTTGGATTTTTTTTGTGCCCAACTTTTCCACCAAAATTTCGAAGACTAGACTGATTGTGGGCTATGGTTGATCAATGTGCTTCTTTTATTCTGACGACCTTCCTTACCCATATGATTTCTTGTGCTTATGAACTTTTGTCATGTGTGATGGTTTATCTTGTGCTTACCTTGAAAGGAAGTTGATTATTGTAAATTCGATGATTGATTCAATCGCGCCCCTCGAAGTGAAGCAGATATTGTTGTGCCTTAAAAATAAAATGAGTGAATTATTTGTTCCTTGACTTATGTTGTTTCTTGATTGATTGGTAATTGAGCTCTCGTGCGCCAAGAAATTTTATGTTACATGTGTTGGTTATTGGAAGGTTTTTGCACCTTGACGATCGTTGATGATGTTTATTTATCTTAGAAAACATGGAATTTATTGTGGGGAGGGGGGGATGTAGACACCCCCTTGTTCCTAAGAACAATCACCATCCCTAAGAAATTAAATGGTCAAAATCGATGGGAAACTAGGCTTGAGCATTGCTTATGTGTCCTGGAGGTCCTAACCACTGCAGGGTAGGATGGTCGGGTAGTCATTTATATTATTTATATGAGTAATTGATTGTAATTTACTTCAAGTTTCATGACATGCTATTAAGTTTTTCTTTTGTGTTCATGAGTCGCATGAAATTCATTCTTTATGATATCGTCAAGTTGTGTCACTATGAATTTTGTGTTCACGTTATATTTCGAGTGCTAAGAAAAAGAAAAAATTACATGTATTACATCGTATTGTGTCGTAATGGAAAGGTCCTTACAGGAAGAGGCCAAAGATTCTAATTAATTGAAATTTTCTGAGTGTAATTACTTAGTTATTTTCTAGAGTTTACTAAAGTATTTGGATTGGAATTAATTACCACTTGCAACAATTTTTTCTTGTCTAATTTAACACTAGAAAATCAACATGGTTAGTCATATGTCATTGAGTATATGATGGATGTGTGTTAGTAGAAGACATATCATTTTGAGGGTCATTGTATATAGTTGTGAACAATATAAATTGATCTCCTCTAGGAGAAGATTTTTTGTTGTTCTTGTTTCTTGTTTCGGGCACATCATAGGTAATAGCTCTGATAAGGAGACATAATGACAGTCGTTGAAAGCAACATGAAGAAATACTATCCAGACATACAATTTTTCACATCCATGTAATGAAGAAGAAGAATAAGGGGTCACCACATGCAGAGGGAGTAGATTACTCCAAAGACTATATAACATCAAAGGGAGTGATGTATTTAGATGTTTTATGTGGGAAACTAGATAGTCTCATGATGGCATGTTGTATCTATTACAGAGCTACCCACCACCCTGGATGCATGTTGTGAAGTCACTATGGATTTCATGTGATGTATAGATTCGTGTGTCCGACATTCAATGGTCATGAGCTTGTGTGGATGGTGACTGTTAGAGTTTGTGCCAGATATAATACCTTCCTTATTAAGAGGGAGGGTTTATACTTTATGTAATTTCATAAGTTATTCTAAAGTGTTAATGTTTCAACATTGGGATGACATTCTCCCAAGATTTTTCATGGTAATTTGACCAATGGAGAATGGTCCTGAGATATTATTTTAAGGACATAAGACTCAAAGTGTGTGGCTTTCAACAGTCAAAAGGACTGAAATTCTTCTTATGGCATAGATGGAAACTGGATCATGAAGACTGGTCCTTGTAGTCATAGAACACTCTGTTGAGTACATGGAAAATTTGGGACACTCACTGTGTATATTAAAGAAGGATTTATATGGATTAAAGTAGGCACCCAAAGCATGGTATTGCAGGATCAACAATTTTATGACAAGCTTGAGATTTACAAACAATAGTGCAGATCCTAACCTTTACTTTAAGGTTGTGGATGATGGTTAGGTATTACTATTGTTGTATATTGATAAATTATTTCTAAAGAGGTGTGGAAAATATTATCTCAAAGTGTAAGAGAAAAATTGGTTTTAGAGTTTGGGATGAAAGGTCTCGAGATGATGCATTACTTTTTGGGTACCGAGGTATGGTAGAGATAGGATGAGATCTTTCTAAATCAAGGGAAGTATATAGTAGAAGTCACGAATAGGTTCGAGATGTTGGATTGAAAGGAAATGACTACATCTATGGTATCAAATATGAAGTTGATGCATGATACAGATTTCGAGACTTTGGATGTTACTTTATACAGGTAGATGGTGGTTTGTTGATGAACTTGAAGAACGCAAGACCGGATATATGTTTTGTTGTAAACACCCGAAGTCAATATATGGAGTGACCCATGTAGGTTCATTTTGTCGCAATAAAACATGTGATGAGGTACCTTAAGGGTACATTGGATTATGGTCTTAGGTATGTGATAGACCATGAGTTCGGGCTATATGGATATTCAAATTCAGATTGGGTCGACATTATTCCTGATTGGAAGAGTACTTCGACATATTCCTTCAGTCTAGGATCCAATATGGTTTCATGGAGCAACATGAAGTAGTTGTATGTAAAGCTCAATGTGACTTAGGAAGAGTACGTGGAAACATGTGTAGAATGTCACGAAGCAATGTGGATTTACTAACTTAACCAAATGGGGCCCACATGAATTTTGATGCTTCATCTCCTAGGGTTATATTTTTGGATGTCTAGGGTTTTTTAGATTACATTTTATTATAAAAAGGCCTTAAGAGCCTCATTGTAATCATCATCTTGTGAATGAGCACAGCGGTCACATCTCTTCTCAGAGATAAGAATCCACCATTCCAACAAGCTTGTTTTTCGCTGCATTTTATAGTTTCATCTTATTTACTTATTGAATAGAAAACTAGTTTTACTGTATCTCTATTATTCTATGTTAAGCATATATTAATAATTTGTATTCATTTCAATCTTCTCATAAAATATGGATCACCATATCCAAATTGGAGGCCAAATAAATCCTAGTGGGGATTTGCATGGTGCTTCAAGGCCTTGTTCATTTCATTTGAGTTGAAGAAGACTTAGTTCTAGAGTAAAAACTTTGTGTTTCTTCACCAACCATGCTAAAAGTCCCATATAAATATTCTTGGTGTCAAAAACCTAATAATGATGACGACATTCCCTCTCATATGTCAAATATTCCCTACAAATTTGTAATGCGGTGATTTGAGGACACATTGATATTAATTTATCCCAAGAAGTTTTATATATTTCTGCAAACACAAATATTCCCTACAAATTTCTAATGGGGTGATTTTAGGACACATCAATATTAATTTATCCCAAGAAGTTTTATGTATGTTTGAAAACACTCTTTTCCATTTCCGGAGCATGGTGAAATCCTTAAGAACCATATACTTTGTGTAAAACATATTAATGGTTCAGATATGCCAGTAAAAGGTCAATCATTTTCTAAAAGATCTATGTGGTGGTTCAATCCATCATTCATTTTTTTTAAGCATGATTTTTTTTTTGCCACCTTTTATTTTTTCCCTCAACCATGGTAAAGGAATTGAGACCTAGTCTTGGTGTACAATTCCTATGAATTATGTCCATATTCCCTCTCATAGGTCAATAATCACAATATAAGGTCCCATGAGGTTCAAAACAAACTCATTCATAGTGTGTGAACCTCATAAAAAGCGTCATCCAAGGCATAAGGCACTTGTTTTACTTTCCTTACAGCAATTAAAGCCTTGACACCCATATAATGTGTGAAATACCTTGTGATGGTAATCATATCCATCCTATAGTTAAACAATTCCTTATAGATGATATATGTGGTGGTCAAAGTCTTCATTCATGCCGCTTGAACCCAAGAACATTATTTTTCAAATCAGACCATTGTTTTCTTCCCCCAACTATGGTAAAGGACTGATGACCCATTCCTCATTTGTAAAACATATTAACAGAACCATATTCATAATCAAAGGACAAGGACCACCTAAATAGGTCATCTATGATTGTTCTAGGTTCATGGGACTCGATCTCAGAATATTCATAAATTCAATGAGGCTAGAGCTTATTAATGTTGGGAATTATAATGGTTATAATATTTTGAGTCTAAGAGAGTGATTAAATGAGTTAGAAATTACATGGATTAGCATGTATATGTTTAGAGGTTTTGGATTATAGGTGTTAGGGTTTATATGGTCAGATATTATATAAGTTGAAAATTGAATTAAGGTAAAAAATCTTATATAAATGAGGGGATAACAATTGAGAACATAATAATTCAGTACATTTTTTAAAAACTTATAAAAAGAACACGCGTGTTCTAAGAACATGATATATTATTAATACTTACCCTTTTTTTTAGAAACATTTGCATTTTCGTTTTACTAGTAAAGCGACAATTTGTGTGGAAGTCTATGTGGATATTTGGATTTTTCAGAAATTATTTAAACTAATGGTTGTGTATTGTTGAAAAAACACACTTTTTAAAAATCCATTGAAAGTATGCATATGTTCCTAAAAACCACAACGAGAGTGTGTATCTGAAAATCCTCATTATTACTTTTGATTCCATCATATTTATCTGAGAAAATAGCATAAGGTGTAAACCAAACTTCCTCATTGAAAACATAGGGTGTTGAAATGGATACTTGACACTGAGAGGGGGGAGGAATCAGTGTCACAAAACTTTGGACAATTTTCCACTTTTCACAAATTAACTGAACAACAAATATTTATTTCATTTTCTCAACCAATATATAAAAGAATAAATATTTTATTTATTTATTTAACTTGAATGAATACATAAGATAAATCTTTGAATATCATCTTCAAAAAACTATGAGAGACCCAACTCTTTGTTACATGACCCAGCTTGTAGTTCTCATATCAAACTAAGAAATCAGGAATCCAATACTCATAATAAGTCTCAACTTGTTGATATTAGATCCAACTGATATGTGAGGAATTGAATCCTCATAAAAGACCCAGGTTGTAAACATACACCAACCTGATAGAATGAACCTTCATTCAATTCATTATATATAAATATATATACTTCAACAAATTCAACTACAGTTTCTTCTCACCATTATTTCTTGTTTATATAGTCTTCCAACTGGTGTGAATTTGAATCATTGTGTCTTTTGATATTTTAACCATTATACCTTTTCATTTAAATGATAATATTAAACTTTAAATCATATCGTTTTTCCTTTTATCCTTTATTCATAATGCTCATGATTTAACTCTCTTAATCATGACTGTGTGTCGGTTATTTTGTCTTCATGAGTTGATCAAAGACATGGATTGACTCATTATATCGTACTCATTCTTCTACTGCATTTTCATTTCACCAACATATCATATTTGTTCTTTTATCGATTCTCTATATTAATTCTGGTTTTAATTCTTTGTTGAATTAAATTTGTATGAGGCACTTCCTTCAAACCATTTTCATATGACCATAGGCGTAGAGCCACGGGCTTATTAATTTAATTGTTTCCTCTTATTTCACCCTTATTTATCTATTCCATACGACCGCAGGTGGTGACCATTCGCTAGGCTAAATAAGTGCTTGATAACTTGTCAACCTTGACAGTCACTTTTTAATAGCACGATGAGATGGATGACTGTCGTTACTTCATGACTTCTTACTTTGCGACTTCCATACTCTGTAATATTTCAAATATCTCGACACAAATTTCGTCATAGTAGATCGGATGATCGATATTTTATTTGCACGATGAACGGTTCTCATTCATTTCAGAACTTCGAGACTTCGGGAGTTTGCTGGTGGTGAAACTCACGAAGTACAAACTCCTTGATTGATGTAAATTACTGACGCCACTTGTTTATGTGGCACTAATTGAGTGGCTTCCACATGTCACTTAGATTTGTGACTTACCCATACCTGAAATGTCAACTGCACTTTGACACTTGTCATCATATGATTGTGCCATGTGTCCTTACTAACGTGGATCTCCTCATGTGGAACATGTTCTTATCGTGGATATAATGATACTTCATTAACCTGAAAAGGATTAACTCAATCCAATAACTATCAGGAACTTAGGTATTCAGGATCTTAGGCATTTTCCCTTGATTATCCTATCCTTCTACTTTCCTTGATCCGACGGTCGAAATATTTCTTGAAGTGTTCCTTAGATGAGAAGGCTTGTGTCTACTTCAAGACACTTTGTGGCTTACTTTGTCCTTCCACTAAACTTGATCTAATGATTGGAACACTTCTTGAAGTGTTCCTCATATCGAACGACTCATGTCCACCCCTCGATATAACGGTATTGATTTGTCTCAAAATATACATCAATGAACGTGATTATTTTCCTTCTTTATGAAGGTTTCCTTCATGATCCAACGGTTGAGAATGTTCCTTGAGTATATAAACAATCAATTATGATTGAGGGCTCCTCAACTAGCATGATGTTTAAAACTATAGTCAATTTCCACAATGGAAACTACTTGTTTGGTAGTGGAACTGATGCCAACCATATATCTATTGGCAGGTGACGATCGAAAGTCTAGACTAATTGCAAGATTGGAATTAGAGTGTTGTTTAATTCTCCCTTCAAGCTTTGCAATCAATCCCTTCTCTTGATATGGTTCTTGTGCATCCAACGGTCATGACTTAATCTAATCATGTTTTTGCAATGCACTTTCCCTTCTAATATTTTGATCTTCAGTCGATAACCCTATTGATCTCTTAATTTGTTAATCCTTATGTATATAGATTTTCTGCTCTTTGTTCATACCAACTCATCATTATAACGTAAGGACATCAGTTGTTGACATCAATGAGAATACTTCAATGACAATATGTCCAAGAATCTCCCCCTTTTTCATTGAGGGAAACACTCTAACTTCATACACAAAATCCCCATATGATGATTCTTTTCTCTATGAAATTACTCTCTCCCTTTGAAATCAATGGAAAAGGGTTGCTCCTCTTATTATCAACTTATGTTTGTCTACATGTTGTTGACAAAAACATGAACTTGGCTAACTTCCCTTGGATTCATGTTCTGCCTTCCATAATTGAATGAATCTCCATGTGATGAAGGAGCATCGCTCCACCTCAACACATGCCAACTAATTAACACACATGGTGCACATTCAAGGAAGGAGAGACGTCGCCCTCTCATTTTTTCCTCAAGAGTCCAAGATGAGATCCAGGCATTTATTGAAGACAAGTTGGAAGGAGAAAAATCGTGCTTTCACACAAGCTAGAGATAAGGTAGCCATTAATAGGCTAACGACAGAATGGATATGCATCCAATTTGGAGTAGATAGACATCATTGTAATTTGGCCTCTTGATAGGCATAGGGTATGGTTATTTGCACCATTAGTTAGCTTGCGACAAAAGCTCATTGAGCCCCTCTTGTATAAATATTTGTATTGTAAGAAAAGTAGAGGTTAGTAAGTAGAGGATAGGATGGGTTGTAGGGAGATAATCACATATAGTCGAGACTCAATAGTAGCTTGGAATCCACCATTGTAATTTGGTATTCCACCATTAATAGAAAATGACAATGTTTCATGTTTTACATTTTTTCTCAATGGATGTTGTGTTGTGAATGTCTTTTACATGTTTGTGAACTGTAGATGAATGTTATAAATTGTCTGCGGGGATAGAGATATTGTTTTCTATCCGCGAGTGTATTAAGTTAATTCTAGTTCTCTAGGATAAGTGCAAGGAGTGCATGACAGAGAGAGGAAACTCTGTAAGCCGATGCAAGGAGTGCGTGAATGAACTCAGTGAAGTTAGAAGAGAAGTTGCCAAGAGGGAACACCAGATTAATTTATAGACTCAGGGAGAAATTTCAAGGCAGTTAAGTCCATTTAAAATAAAAACTATGTGGAGAGAAGCACAACCTAGAGTTACTGAACACTCTAGAATACTTTTTTAGGAGGGCATCAAGCTTCCATGATCATACCGAGGAGAAACAAGGCAGAATGTGTTGAAGAATCCCGTAATTGCTGAACATTCTGGTGAAGGAAGGCTTTGCAAGAAGTGTGTTGATAAAGGAAAGGAGATACCTTAATCCTTTCCATAAGGCTGAGGGAGAAGTCGTCAAAGAACTGATTCGAGTGCAAGGAGTGTGCCTAAGGTGTTGTGAATTCACCTTATAAGATTAGGTGGAAGGGAGAGAAACTGTCAGGAGGACATGAGAGACTCGAAGAGGAACTTGGAACCTTGAAGGTTTTCAAGTCGAGCAAAGTCACAGGAGAGTTGCACAGATTTCTGCAAGGCGTGCAGAAAGCCTTCGAGAACAACCTAAGTCTTGAAATCTGAAATTGTGATAAGTTTGAAAAGGATTCGAGGACTTTCCAAAGTCCCAGATATGGAAAAGACACCCATATTCGAGGAAGAGACAGGTGGAAGAAAATTGAAAAGTTCAGGGGAAGGAACTTCAAAAGGTTTTCATGAGCGAACAAAGATCTTTGTGAAGTCGTGAAGAGTGATTTTAAATTTAGACCATTGGATCTAGATGGGTACGTGGAAAATGATCAACACATCATTGATTCATAATCAAAAGAAGCTGAGTCGAGAGGAGATAGGACTCACAAAGTATGAACTCGTGGCTCGATCATAGCCATTTATTAGGAGAAGAGAGAGGACCACAGATATGGTCCCAAGGTATTCGTTGATTCGGGAATAGAAGAAGGAGTAGGAAGTTGCTCACGAAAGTCCCGAAGTGAGGGGTCATGAAAAGAGTTGGCCCATGATCATAGTCCGAGGTCACATCAACAGAAGATCCTAGCACCAAAATCTAAGGCCATCGATGCAAGAGTTCAAAGAGATAAGGAAGAGGGTCCACAAGTGCCACATCGCAGGTGTCGAGGAATTAAAAAGGGTCTGTGTCAAATTAAATTAGTTCCATCATTTGAACGATCCTAGACTGAAAGGTCACGATGGCTCCTCTTTGGTAGAACATAAGGGGGAGGTCATCACCAAGTGCTATCAGAGATTGTTTTCATCTCAAGAAGAGAGAAGGAGACATGGAGATCCAATATTGATTTCATTTGCAGAGTGTGGGAGAAGTGAGGTGAAAGAGATAGTTTGATACCAAGTGGTATCAGAGCATAGTTTCATCTATATATTTCAGATGAAGGAGAAGCTGAAGATGCTCTCAGTTGCAGAGTGAGAAACAGAATTTTCAAGAAGGCAGGTAGAAGGCAAGATGGCCATTGGCAGTCATAAGCATGGTCAAGGAGAAGTCTGGTCGCAGAAGAGAAAGGCAGATATGGATAAGGAGATCAGTGAAATCTGAGAAAATATGGAGAATCTTGCATTCAATATGAAATAGGATTCAAAGGTACGATGGAGGTGTGAATACCTTTAAAGAGGACAGGCATATGGCATGTTCAAAAGTTGTTGGCCAAAAGGAAACAATATATGTTAAAGAGGTGGTTGAGGCATGCCAAAAAATTTGGTCTTAAGGGAAAGAGATATAGCAAGGATATTGCATGTTTCCAGGTGGGAAATGAGAGTTGATCAGTGGATCTAATAAAATTCCAAGTAGGAAAGGGAGAAGATATGATCTCAACTGAGAGTTCATTTATAGATGAAGAGGAGGCAGGAGAGAAACCTCACCCAGATGAAGATTCATGTAGAGTTGTGAGCCATGTGAATGAACATGATGATAATTTACAAACTTATGTCATAAAGAAGGAGGATCAGAGGATTGTTCTGATCATTGGAGGAGTTGAGATATTCCTACCAAGTGGTCGAGGAGAGGCTAACAGAGATGTTGCAGATGTGATAGGAAGATAGCTAACAAAGACTGCCATATAGGAAACAAAACAGATACTGATGTTTGTCCCAACAAAAGGAGAACACCCAATTGAGTTATTCACTTAATGGGAATTGGAGTTAAAGGCACTCGAGGATTGGTTGGGAAATTTGTTACTAGAAGGTGGCTGCCGAGAAATAGCCATGTTGGGGGAGATACGTCAACACGAGTTGAAGTTGGAGGGAGATGAAAGGGAAACAAATGAAGGACTGACATGAGAAAATCTGTTAGGAGAAGTGGTAGCTGAGCAGTAGTTCATTGATAAAGATCCTGCAGGAGTGAAAACTGTAGTAGAGTGGCAAGCTAACACCACAAAGGAAGAATATTTCTTTGGAAGTCAATGTGATTTTCGCTTTGACAAGAAGCGAGTGCAATGAGTTTGTCTGCAACAGAAGAGCCAACTAGGGGAACAGTTGGACAAGGTGATGAAGGAGATCAAAAATCTGATGATGGAGTCTGCAGAAGAATCAGTCAGCAGAAGGGAGCTAGATAAATGGAAAATTGCAGAAGTAGCGAGGAAGATGCAGGAAAAAAAGCAGTGCAATAGAGGAGCTGAGAGACAACTCC
This sequence comes from Picea glauca, assembly GCA_000966675.3. NCBI lineage: Eukaryota > Viridiplantae > Streptophyta > Pinopsida > Pinales > Pinaceae > Picea > Picea glauca. Next base: position 516,541 of record JZKD02S1730304.1, on the reverse strand, counting down.
AAGAGAAAGTTTGGTATCTAGGGGAATTTCAACCATGTTGGAAATCTCATGAGAAGGATCTCATGATCTTTTCCGCTATGGAGTATGATGCAGGAGCATCGCTCCACCTCATCACACGCCAACCAATTAACACACATGGTCATCATTCAGGGAAGGAGAGGTGCCACCCTCTCATTTTTTCGTGGAGAATCCAAGACGAGATCCATGCATTTGTTGAAGAAAAGATGGAAGGAACAAAATCGTTCTTTCTCACAAGCTAGAGATAAGTTTTCCATTAATAGGCCGATGACAGAATCAATCTGCATCAAATTTGGAGAAAATAGTCATCATTGTAATTTGGCCTTTTGATAGGCATAGGGGATGGTGATTTTACACCATTAGTTATCTTTCAAGGGAAGCTCATTGAGCCCCTCTTGTATAAATCTTTGTATTGTAAGAAAATTAGAGGTTAGGAAGAAGAGGATAGGCTAGGTTGTAGGGAGAGAATCACAGAGAGGAAATACTCAGTTGTAGCTCGGAATCCACCATTGTAATTTGGCATTCCACCATTAATATAAAATGAATTTTTTTCATGTTTTACAATTATGTTCATTGTACGTTGTGTTGTGAACGTCTTTTACATGTTTGTGAATTGTAGATGAATGTTAGAAATCATATGCAGGGATAGAGATATTGTTTTCTATCCGCGAGTGTGTTAAGTTAAGTCTGTTTCTCTAGGATAAGTGCAAGGAGTGCATGATAGAGAGAGTAAAATCTGTAAGAAGACACAAGGAGTGCATGTCTGAACTCAGTGGAGTTAGAAGAGAAGTTGTCACGAGGAAACACTAGATTAATTTACAAACTCTGGGAGAAATTTCAAGGCGGTTAAGTCCCTTGAAAATAAATATTGTGTAGAGAGAAGCACATCTTGAAGTTACTAAACACTCTGGAATACTCTGTCAGGAGGGCATTGAGCTTGTGTGAGCATACCCATGAGAAACATGGAGGAAGGTGTTGAAGAATCCCATAATTTCTGAACATTCTCGTGAAGGAAGGATTTGCAAGAACTACATCGACAAAGGAAAGGAGATACCTTAACCCTTTCCACAAGGTCAAGGGAGAAACCGTCAAAGAATTGATTCGAGTGCAATGAGTGTGACTAAGGTGTTGTGAATTCACCCTATAATCTTAGGAGGAAGGTCGAGAAACTACCAGGAGGTCATGAGAGACTCGCAGAGGAACTTGGAACCTTGAAGGTTTTCAAGTCAAGCAAAGTCGTAGGAGAGTTGCAAAACTTTCTACAAGGAGTGAAGAAATCCTTCAAGAATAGCCTAAGTCTCGAAAGGTGAAATTGTGCTAAGTGTGCAAAGGATTCAGGGACTTTCTGAAGTCTAGAATATGGAGAAGTCACCCATCGTCAAGGAAGAGATAGGTGGCAGAAGATCGAGAAATTCGGGAGAAGGAAATTCAGAAGGTTTGTGGGAGTGAAGAAAGATCTTCATGAATTCATGAAGAGCGATTTCAAATCCAGACCTTTGGATGTGGAAGGGTATGTGGAAAAGGATCAGTGCATTAGTTATTCATGATTAGAAGAATAAGATTATAGAGGAGACAGGACTCATGAAGTCCTAACTTGTGATTTGATCAGATTTGTTGATTGCAAGAAGAGCGAGGACCATAGATATGGTCCTGTAGTATTCACCAATTCAAGAATAGGGAAAGGAAGAGGAAGTTGCTCGTGAAAGTCTTGAAGTGAAAGGTCATGAAAGGATTTGTCCCATGGTCACATTCCTAGGTAACATCAACAGAAGAGCCTACCTCCGAAAGATAAGGTCATCAATGCAAGAGTTGAAAGTGCTAAGGAAGAGGGTCCACATGTGCCACATCGTTGGTGTCGAGCAAGTAAAAAAGGCTTGTGTCAAGTTAAATCAGTTCCATTAGGAGCCTGACGAGCCATTGAGTTCAAGGACTTGAACTATCCTAGACTAGGAGGTTGCGATGGCCCCTCTTTGGCAGGAGAGAAAGGGGAGGTCATCACCACCCTGTCAATATGCTCTCTCTACCTATGAACACTCTCTCCCTTTGTTTCTGAAAGGGTATCTCTTCCTGACCAGATATCTTCCCCTGTCAATTTACTTAACTTCTTATCTCAGTTCATTGGGATATTTTTGTTCAAATAAGAAGTCTTATTGATACTAACCTGTAGTGACACCCATTTGTAGTGATCAAGTCTTTCAAAATTTAATCTAATTACTTTCTTATTTAATAACCAAAATACTCCTCTTGTGTTTTTACTGACTTTCCTTTGTCAAATAGAACAAGAGTGTGAATCTTATTGATCTTATTGATCTGCTTCTTATTCTTCTTTGATATTTCACATGAATATCAATTGAGGAATGATACCAATTGATTTAGATACCAATTTTCTTATGAATTTATCTTTGTTGAATGATACTCCTTGAACTTCTTTTCTACCTTTATTTTCGCTCTTCTCATATTCTAGAACTAACCCAACCAATTTTTTTTCTTTTGACTACTAATCTATAGTTACTCAAGATTTTTCATATGTTAATTTAAAAACTCTTGGCATAATCCTTTGATTTTTTAGAAACCAATTTAAAGTTCTTTTTTTATTTTCTTTCTTTTGCTAAAAACTTATGACATCATCAGAATTTTATATTTTCCCATAATCTTTCATAGGCACTTCCTTTTCTTGGGCTTGATTTATTTCATATGGAGTTACACTTTCTTTATTAGGAACTTCACCTATCATGTTCTTGTTATTAGTTTCTTCATTTTTTAGGTGTAATATCATCTTTCTTGCTTTCTCCTTCAGATTTTATTCCTTTTGGATCTTCTCTTTCTAATTGTGTTTTTGGATATTTTTCATCTCCTTTATTCTTCCAAATTTTATTAGGTTTTGTCACGGACTTGAATGACTTATTCAAACATTGACTTTTTGAACTCTTGCAGTTTTGGGATTTGTGCCCAAACCTATCACAGTTGTAACATCTCATTGTATGAAAAAAATTTGTTGTGTGCCCAACACAATTGCATCACCAACATCTAATTGAGTTTTTGGATTTTATTGTATACCTTTCTCTAGTTTCTTGCATTACATTTCTTTATGGCCAGATCTATGACAAGAAAAGTCATATCCATTGAAGGTGTTTCCATTATTGGTTTTATTTTGGCTTGACATATCTGTCATTTGATTTTCTTCTTCTTTTTTACTTCTATAGATTCCGTCCTTAACAAATTTCATGACTTGTAATTTCTTTGTACTTGCACCTTTTCCTTTTGAGAAGGATGATCATTTATCATGTTTGTAAATGGTGCTCCATTTGTTATTGTCTTATTTCTTATTTTATCCAAGACCATTTTTTTCATCATTTGATCTTTGGTTCTTCCAAATATTATCTAGAATAGATGAGCTATTCCGGAAAATTCATATTTTTGAGATTGACTATTTCTAAATTCAATGTTTGACATAATTCTTCTTTTTTAGCCAACTGAATCTTTGGGGCTTCTTCCACTTCTTTAGCATGTTCAAGTTGAGTCTTTAGATTGATGATTATTTCTTATATCTCATCCAAGACTTATTTTCATTTAACATTTTTGTCATATGTCTTTAATTCTTCCATATCTTTTGTTAGATAAAAAATTTAGTTTTCAATATTTTGATTTCTTCCTCGTATTCTAGCTGAATCCTTTTGAGGTTGATGGCTTCTAATTCAAACATTTGGCATGATTCTTCCATTTTAGTTATTTTGATCTTATGGGATTCTTCCTTTTTCTTAGCTTCTTCAATTTGAGTCATTAGATCTGCATTAGTACTTTCATTTATCATTTTGAAATTGATGATTTCCAATTTCAACACGTGGCAATAATTTTGCTTCCTTGTTAACTGGATCTTTAGGTCTTCTTCACTTTCTTTAATTTCTTCAAGTTGAGTGTTTAGAATGTTAACTAATTATTCTGATTCTTTTAGTACTTTTTTTCTTTTACTGTCTTGTGTCTTTAATTCTTCCATCTCTTATGTTACATTAGTAACTTTGGTTTTCAATCTTTTGATCTCTTCTTCTTTGTTTTCTAGCTGAAACTTTTGTTCATGCTCTTCATGGTTAGATTGATCTAACTGTTGAATTTTCTCCAACTCTTCAAAAGTTCACATAACTATGTATTCAATATGGTGAAGAAAATTCACAAGAACTTTAATATGCATGTAATTTCCTGGTTGCATACAAATCTCATATATTGCAACTATAAAATCAGTCTTAAGATTATGTAATTTTTCTTTAGTGATTACTGAGGCATGCCTCAATTCCTTGATGAGGCTTTCTTCCTCATTTTTGACTCAGATCAAATCCTGCATTTCATTATGATTAGAAATATTTTTCTCTGTATTATGTTCTTCAATCATTTTGCAATTTTGTTTTTCTTTATCTTGTTCCTTATCTTGATAAGAATTCTCTTCTTCTGAGTTTTGTTCTTTATTCTGATAGGAATCCTCTTTATCTGATTCATGTTCCTCACATTGAAAGGATTTCTATTCTTCTTCTGTTTCATTCTGATAACAATTTTCTAGTTGGAGCCATAATTCTTTAGCATATTTGTAGTGCTTCATCTTTTATTTGACTTGGTCTGACAATCCATCCTGTATTGCTTTTAAGGCTACTGGATTGTATCTCCTTACTTCCTTTATAGTTTTGGTTTTTCTCTTTGAAGCAGTTAAGTGCAAGGTATTACTTACTACCGAATCCCAAACTCCAGATCCTCTTGACTTCAAATATATTTTCATATTTTCCATCCATGATCAATAATATGTTCCATCAAACAAGGGAGCTTCATTTGTGGAGATAACAATTTCTCCACCCATTTCTTCTTAATCTACCTTCAATGTTTAAACTGTGTTGAAGGACACTTTCTCTAATACAAATTGTTGAAATGGATACTTGACACTGAGAGAGGGGGGGTGAAACAATGCCACAAAACTTTGGACAATTTTCCACTTTTCACAAATTAACTGAACAACAAATATTTATTTCATTTTCTCAACCAATATATAAAAGAATAAATATTTTATTTATTTATTTAACTTGAATGAATACATAAGATCAATATTTGAATATCATCTTCAAACAACTATGAGAGACCCAACTCTCTTTTACAAGACCCAAATTGTAGTTCTCAGTTGCAACTGAGAAATGAGGAATCCAATCCTCATAACAAGTCCCAACTTGTTGATCTCAGATCCAACTGAGATGTGAGGAATCCAATCCTCATACAAGACCCAACTTGTAAACATGAACCAACCTGATAGAATGAACCTTCATTCAATTGATTATATATAAATATATATACTTCAACAAATTTAACTACACTTTCTTCTCACTATTCTTTCTTGTTTATATAGTCTTCCAACTGGTGTGAATTTGAATCATTGTGTCTTTTGATATTTGAGCCATTGCACCTTTTCATTTAAATGATAATATTAAACTTTAAATAATATCATTTTTCCTCTTATCATTTATTCATAATGCTCATGATTTAACTCTCTTAATCATGATTGTGTGTTGGTTCTTTTGTCTTCATGAGTTGATCAAAAACATGGATCGAATCATTATATCTTAGTCATTCTTCTCGTGCGTTTTCATTTCACCAACAAATCATATTTTATCTTTTATCAATTCTCTGTATTTGTTCTAGTGTTAATTATTTGTCCAATTAAATTTGTATGAGGAGCTTCCTTCAAACCATTTTCATATGACCATAGGCGTAGAACCACGAGATTATTAATTTAACCGTTGCTTCTTCTTTCACCCTTATTTATCTATTCCATACAACTGCAGGTGGTGACCATGCACTAGGGTAAATAAGTGTTTGATCACCTGTCAAGATTGATGGTGACGTTTTAATCTCACAATGAGATGGACAACATTCATTACTTCAAGACTTCTTCCTTCACGACTTCTAGCCTCTGTAATATTTCAAATCTCTCAAAGAAGATTTCAAAATAGTAGATCGAACAGTCGATATTTTATTTGCACAATGAACGATTCTCCTGGTGGTGAAAATCCTGAAGTACAAACTGTTGGACACACCTACCACACTTAGAGGGGGAGTGAATGAGTGTGGGGCTCTTTTTCCCAAAACTTCCCTCTTGCACAAAAACTCATCAATTAGCATTCAACATTTATTCATTA
>JZKD02S1730304.1:485323-508859 GCA_000966675.3 Picea glauca | reverse complement strand
GGGACCACTTTGGAGTTCATCCATTTGTGCACCTTATCAATCATGATAAGACAATAATGAGTTATCTATACATTTTTCCAACAATGCATCATATACCAATGGAACCACATTGATCCATCTTCATCATGTATCAATGACAACTCATTGATCCATCTTTATCTATGCATTCTTATCAAGGAAAATACATATTATATTACATAAATCATCAATCAATCAATCCTTTGACATCAATCAATCACTTGACATCAATCAATTACTTGACATCAATCAATGACATCAATCAATCAAACCATTGGCATCAATGACAACATGATCCAACACAAACTCCTAGAGTGACATAACTTTCATACATCACTTATTGACATGGCACTAACTGAGTGGCTACCACATGTCACTTAGATTCATGAGTTACACATACATGAAATTCCAATTTCACTTTGACACTTGTCATCATATGATTGTGCCACCTGTCCTTGCTGACGTGGATATATGTAACATACCCAACCACCCACAGGCCGGGTACGCTACTTGCAAGCCCGCCCTTGAACTTATTTCTCTTATTGATACCTTCTTTAGTCATTAAGGATGAATAAGATAAAAAATTTAACAACATGCACAACAATATCCAACAAGCATGCATAATCTAAAGATTATGTTAAACAATAATTAAATATACACAGCAGAAATAAATTCATACACATGTAGATGATAATTAAATTACATAGCACAAATACATTCATACACATGTAGGAATATCACGACAAAGAGAACTTATCTTTATGAAATATGACACCAAATGACTGTAGACCAAGGACGTTCAACCCAACCATAGACATTGCTACTCCAAATCTCAACAACAATGTCACCGCTGAGCCAGGGATATGAATCGACAAGGACAGTTCCAGAGTATAATTGGGTTCCCAAACAAGTAAGCTCTCAAGCTCTCACATGTTTCTTGACACCCACACCAATTTGAGTACCCAACTATATTCTACCTAGCTTGTTCCAACAGAGATAATGGACCTCCACCCTTCTCTGCCACACAGTTCTTCAGGCAATCCTTCTCCTTCCCACCAGGGATTTCAACACAGCTGGTCTAGAATATCAATGCTGGAACTCTCAAGACTCACAATTGTGAGAAAAATAGGGCACATCCCAATGCATTTCAGACATGCAGGCCCGAGGTCATGGCTGGATCACACCAACGACCACTACAACCAACTATCACATGGATAATTCTTTAGCATCTTCGTTTCCTTTCACTTTTCCAACCAAGATGTAGGTGAGGATGGGTCGATGAATGGGTCATGGAGTGCATGGGAGTGTGTGAGAAAATAATGAGTGAGTGAACATGAAATCGGTGAATAAAGTCATCAGTCCAACCCCCCCCATCAGACCAAAGGCAGGTTTAAGTAACCTCATGGGGAAAAAAAGAACCTCATGGCCTTCCCTAAGAAATTCACGTATTCGATCCCCTCCCTTAGAAAAAAAGGGTAATAAGAAAATAGGAATAATACTTAGTCCCTCAAGCTCCCTCTCTTGTGGAATCATATCCCCCTATAACTCTAGTCCTTGTATGTCTAGCAGCCAGTGATGTGTTTATTATTATTAATGATCAAAACATTACATTTCTTGGGAATACTGGCCCTTCAATAATTGTCTTGGCACTCTAGCCTCTCAACATTGTAACAATACATTATTTAAAATGGGGGTTCAAAACCTAGGGTGTTACATCCCCTCCCCCTTATTTTGGAATCATCCTCAATGCATATACAAAATAGAGATCAAAATATCAAATTTATTCAAAAATATGTGGGTACTCTACCCGCATGGCATCTTCATGCTCCTAGGTAACTTCTTCAGGACCGTAGCAGGTCCACTGAATTTTTACCAGTTCTATAACTCGATTCCGAAGCATTTTGACATTTCTGTCCAATACCTGCACTGGATGAACCTGAAATTCCCCCCCCATGCCAATCAATAACATGGTTAGGATCATGTACATATTTCTTTAGTAAAGATACATGAAATAAATTATACACATTCTTGGAAGCAGGTAATGCAAGCATGTATGCAACTGGCCCTATTCTGTCTAATATTTTAAATGGAACACAAAATCTAGCTACCATATTTGTACAACTACCCAATTTCAAAGATCTTTTCTTGGGCTTCACTTTCAAAAGTACACACTCCCCTACTTTAAATTCTCTAACTATCTTGTTCTTGTCAGCATAAAATTTATGTCTATCCAGAGTTGCCTTTAAATTCCGATTTATCTTGACAACCTAGTCTTCCATGTCCTTGACCAAGTTCGGCCCAAGTACCACTCTATATGTTGGGTTGTCCCAACTCACTGGAGTATTACATTTCCTACCATACAAGGCTTCAAATGGGCTCATTCTCAATGAATATTGATACCCATTGTTATATGAAAACTCACCCAAGTGTAAGTAATCTTCCCACTTAGATGGCTTATCCATCACATACATTCTCAACATGTCTTGAATTATTCGATTGACCCTCTCTATTTTCCCATCTGTCTGGGGATGTTATGTTCTGATAAAGTATATATTTGTGCCAAATCCTTTAAACAATCCCCTCCATAAATTGGAGATAAATTCGTATCTATGTCTGAGATGATTGTCCTAGGTATCCCATGCAACCTAACAATTTCGTTCATGAAAATATCTGTAATATTAGTTTTTGTATGTGTTTTCTTCACAGGCACAAAATGAGCAGCCTTTGTTAATTTTTCAATTACCACCATGATTGAATCTTGTTGCTTATTCGTTCTGGGTAATTCTATGATGAAATCCATGGTGATCACTTCCCATTTCTTCTCTCAGGTCGAGAATGGTTACATAAAACCCACTGGGTACCTATGCTCAGCCTTCACCTTCTAAAATTCCATACATCGAGCGATGTAATCAACAACATACTTCTTCATTCCTGGCCAAAAGAACTTGCTTTTTACTGCTGTAATTGTTTTCTGGTAACCTGGATGTCTAGCATAAGGAACATCATGCATTTCCTTCAGAACAAAATTCCCCAGTTCTCCAGAACTAGGAACAAAGATTCTCTTTTTATGCATGAGTAATCCATCTTACTTTATCTTGTACTCCTTTACTTTTTGTTGTACATTTCCTTGATGTAAATTTTCCTTTACCTGTAGGTCATGTTGATATGTAACAAGCCCATCTAAATTTTTCTCTTCAAGTCTGACTGATGCATACTGATAGAAGTAGCATGCATGAGATACACTCTTCTACTAAGTGCATTGACAAATTTATTCTCATTTCCCTTGATATGCTTGATATTGAATTCATATTCACTTAAAAATTCTAGCCATCTTGTTTGCATGGAATTCAAGGTCGGTTGTTCAAAAAGATACTTTAGGCCAATGTGGTCTATTCTTAATTCAAATTTCTTCCCCATGAGATAATGAATCCACATTATCAATCCATGAACAATTGTATCAAGTTCTAAGTCATGCGTGGCATAGTTCCTCTCATGCTCCTTAATCTTTATGGACTCATATCCAATGACATGTCCATTTTGCGTGAGGACTCCCCCAAGCCCTTCCTTACAAGTGTCTGTACATACCACAAAACTTTCATTTGGGTTAGAAATCTTTAACACGGGCGCACTAGTAAGTAATTCCTTTAACATATTAAAATTATTCTCACAATTGAGTGTCCATTCAAATTTAGTCCCCTTCTTTTGCAAAGAAGTGATGGGATGAGCAATCTTAGAGAACCCTACCATGAACCTTTGTAGTAGTTGGCTAATCCCATAAAAGATCTGACATCTAACACATTTCTAGGTGTTGTCCATCCTCTAATGGCTTCAATATTCTCTGGATCTACTGTTATGCCTTTCTCTGAAATAATGTGTCCCAAGTAATGGATCAGCTTTTGATAAAAAAACACTTACTCAACTTGGCATACAACTGATGCTCTCTTAGTACTTGCAACACCAATCTCAATTGATGTTCATGATCCTCTTCAGACTTAGAATAGATAAGTATGTCATCCAACAATACTATGACAAACTTGTCTAGATAATTTTTGAATATGCCATTCATTAAGCACATGAAGACAGTTGGTGCATTGGTCATTCCAAACGACACCACTAAAAATTCATAATGCCCATACCTGGTCCTAAAGGTTGTGTTATGAATGTATTCTTCCTTGATTCTTACCTGGTGGTATCCTTCTCTCAGGTCAATCTTTGAAAATATATTTGCTCCTCTTAGCTGATCAAATAGGTCATCAATTCGAGGTAAAGGATACTTGTTCTTTATAGTGTACTTGTTTAGATTTCGTAAGTCAATACACAGCCTCAAGATTCCATCCTTATTTTTGACAAAAAGTATTGGTGATCCCCAAGGTGAAACACTTGGATGTATGTATCCTTTCTTCAACAATTCTTCCAACTGCATTTGTAATTATTTTAATTTTGGTATGCTCATTTTGTAAGGATTTTTCGACACCGAGGCAGGTCCTAGCACTAAATCAATTGAGAAATATATCTCCCTTCTTGGTATTTATTGGAATACATAGTCAAATTCCTAAAGCACCAAGAAATATTCAAGGCTTGGACCCTTTTTATCCACTGGCTCCTCCACATGAGTTGTATACAATTGAAATCCTTTTTTAAAACATATTTTTAGTTGTAAGGAAAAAATCTCCCTTATAGAGATGGATCTTGGAACACCTTTCACAGTGCTCTATTTTCCATTTCCATCAAGACATGTAAATGTCTTGTTATGAAAATCTAGGAAAACATGATGCTTGTCCAACCAATCCATCCCAATCATAACATCATAAGACCCCAATGGTATGTTATTTAGATCACTACTAGTATTCACACCATTAAGAATTTTGGAACAACCTCAGACCATATCATGGACTCTCTTAGGATCAATTTAACAATGGCTTGCTCCTGAATCAATCAAAATAGAAACAGGTTGATTTATGATCTTACCTTCCACCTCGATCATATTGGACTGGTACTCTTCTTGTCAATCATTTAAATCTGCATAGATTCTTCCCATATCTATGACTATTGTAGCCTCTTAGATGTTGTGCACAGTCTTCACTCTGTCCTTTCTATGTGGGAAATTCTTGTACAAGTGATATTCTTTCCATCCCCAGCATTGGATTGGTGGTATTCCCCTTTTTCCCAAGGAATATTCCTTCTTGAAATATCGTTTAGCATAATGATCTTGGTGATATCTATTTTTCTCATTCTTGTTGAAGGGAGGTTTGAATCCTTTCCTCCTCTGATCGGACTTCGAATTATTCTTGTCCTTCCAAGATTTATGTAGGGATTCACTTCATTGGACTTGCTCATACAAGTATTTAGCCTTCCTGATGGCCTCAGTCAAGGTATAGGGTTCATAATACTTGATCTTTTCCTTATAGAAGGCTAGAAATCCACTTAGAAATCTCTGTATTTTTACTTTCTCATCACCAATGAACCTAACATACTTTAACAATCCAAATAACTTATTCTCATATTCTACCATAGTCATGCTTCCTAACCTAAGTTCAAAGAACTCTTGCATTTTCTTGTCATAGAAATGATCTGAGAGGTACTCCTTCTGGAAGTACTTCTTGAACTGTTTCCAAGTGATCCTTCTTTCATCAACATGCTCCACTTGCTTCAGTTGGTCCCACCACACTACAAATTTCCTGTGTAAATGGTAGGTGGAAGTCCTGGATTCTAGGTTTGATGAATAGTTATGCAACTGAAAATATCTATGGAGCCCAAGAAACCATGCTTCGATATCATATTCCCTTTCTCTATAACCATTGAAGGAAGGTGTCTTGATCTTCCTCAGCTCTCCCTGAAAACATTCTACCTCTTGTTTCCTTATCTAGTGTCTGATTGGAGACAATTCCGGACTGCTTCCGTGATCATTTGATGCATAAAAATTTCTTCCTGAGTAAGGAGGTGAGTGGTGTCGATGATCTCTTCTAACACTTCTGGAATAACCAACTCTTCCATGAAAATCTCCTCTTTCATGAAACCTTCCTTCTTCCTCTTGTCTTGATTTTTATCCCTTCTTCATTTTCCTATATAACTGATTTAAGCTCTGCAACACTCGAGAATTTATTCTCTAGTTGTATGATTTGTATCTCTACAATTCCATCTTTAGGCTTCTTACCATTTCTATTAACGTTTCCTGCTCTGCTTTTCCCTTGCGCCCATTAGACTCTGTCTCTACATTACCAACTCTTGTATTTTGGCATTCAACCACATTTTCATGACTAGAAGCTCCCTAACCTTCTTCCATTTCCTCAATACGCATCCCGATCTGATGCGCTTAAGCCTCTTAATTATGCGAAATGTGCAAGCGACCATTTTGTTAGAATTATGTGTATGATAGGCAAAAACAATCGCCAAACCATGCTATAGGTCTCTTTCTTGATTTTTTTCATGGATATTATATCCCCATTCTTTGAAAAATAATAGTGTCCTATTATCCTTGGCTGACAAAGAGTTTCACCCTACACAAACGCTTCCTTCAAATCACCTCCCCAGGTGATCATGACTAGAAATCGCGACTAAATCCTCCCTTAGCACTTTTTTGTCTCCAAGAAGACCAAATATTTCCTTAGCCCTCCTTTCCTTAGATCTCGAACTACATATGACCATGGTCATGACCCTGCGCTTAGATGAAAAGCACTTGTATAGAGCTTTGGGAATTTGGGACTTTCAACCAGGACCAGATCAATGGTCTTCATCCTCTCTCGCGATCGATGACTGAGATCCACTTCGGGACTCCGCGCTTCAGGAGTCTCAACTTTTTTCACTTGCCCCCTCTAGAAACACCTTTACCCAGAGTTCTTGATCTGCTAACAGGATTCCTCCCATAGATCAATGACTATGAATCATTTCACCGCTTCGGGCTTTAGAAGTTTCAAACTTCCCTCTTGCATCTTCTCTCGGAGTTCTTTCACCCGAAGTTGACGATCCTTCGACGTGTATCCTATGGAATTGATGATCGATATATACTCTAGCCTTTAGGAGTTTTTATCCAAGGAAACCTAACACACCTTTCACTTCTGGATTCCCTAGTCTTACAGACTACACGATCTGTTTCCATGTGGCAAAACGTTGAAGGCAGACACATGGCCCAATCAAGCAGGTGACACATGTCATGTTCAATCGGCATTTCAATGGTCCAAATGCCCAAATATTATTGACATGTGGCACACATCCCATGTTTCCACATCATCCTAGGTGATGTCGTCGTGCCTCATGACTTCGACTCTTCGGGCTTCAGGGCTTTGGGAGTTTTAAAACTAGCACAGTTTCAATTCTCCTCAACTCTGAATTCCTGAGCTTTCTAATCTGTCGCCATGTGTCCTCCTGGATCGGAAGACCAAGATTCACTTCAGCTCTTCACCTAGAGTCCACAAATATGCTCCATTGGTCCTCCTCAATCTGATGGCTATGATTTCTTCGGGGCTGCAGACTTTGAAGATCTCAAATTTCAGACTTATTTGTCCCCACTAGATTTTATCTAAAGTCATGGATCTGGTGACATGTGGATCTTGGAAAATCAATGGTTGAGATCTTCTTGAATGATCGAAAAGTCAAGGTTTTCTTCAGCTCTCCGACTCTCCAGGCTTTGGCAGTCTCAAACCTCAACCAAAAACCTTTTGAACGGATTCCTTCGGAGTTATTAATTTTCCGACACGTAACCTGTTCATGATTGATGGTAAGGATATACTTTGGACTATCCGACATTCATCGCTTACTTCGATTATCCATCTCTCTGGGCTTCAAGAGTTTCAAAACTCAACTTCTCCTCTCTCTCTCTTTTCTGGAGTGCTTTCACTCAGAGCACATGATCAGTTGATGTGTGTCTTCCTATGGATCGATGGTCCCCAACTACTTCGTCTATTCATAGTTTCGATGTTCAAGCTCTAACCTATCACATCACTGCATGCATTTCAATTTGCGGGGGCATGCATCGATGGTTTCGAGTAACACTATTTTTTCCCTGCAATTCTCTTGATTCTGACACATAACCCTTCAGGGAATACATGGTTTGGATTGCGGGACTGTTACACATCAAAATAACTCATTGCAATGATGTCTAGTGTCATCGTTACAAATGTCACAAGCGTTTCATATTGGTCACAAGTGTCACAAACATCATACTTTTATCCTGCCTATGTTGTCTCTCTAAAGACATCATAAGGACACTTAAGAGACCTCAAAGACTAGTTTTGAAGAGGAGAAATCAATTTACAAGGAGTACAAGTCTTTTTCCATGGAGCAAGCCACTTAAAAGTCATTTTTGGAAGGCAACGCTCTCCTATACACTGTCAAGGAGCTCCAGTGGTCCCTAACCTCCTTGGGGAGAGAGTTGCAAATCTCTATGCCCAATTTTGGGGGAGCACTACCCTTCCTAAGTGAATTTTGATTTTTTGAGATAAATTAGGGAAGAATCCCCTCAATCTCTAAAGGTGGTTGGATTCTAATCAGAGTTCAAGGCCTGATCTTCAGGAAGATCCACAACTGAAGGAGAAGAATCCTCAACTTATCCCAAGGATCTTTCAAGTGGTTGGGCCTCTCTAAGCTTATATAAGGAGGCCTTCTCATGGTGAAAGGTACATGATATGCTAGAGATTGGAGATACCAAACTTATGATATCATGAGTGGTATTGATGGGAGATTGGATAAGATAGAAATAATCAAACTTATGATCCCATAAGTGAGATACCATTGAAGCATAATCAATGTATATTACTTGAGCAAAGGGGCTGCACAAAGAGAGATGGAAGAAGCTGTTGTAGCTTCATCAAAGGTTTGTAAGTACTCTTCATATGTTCTCATTAATATACATATATGCTTGGCCTATTTCTTTCAAGTTTGTGTTTGTTCCACATGAACTTGTCTCTAGTAGATAGATCTATTTTTGAGCTAATCTCAATAGAATAGGAAGCTCGTTGTATCTTTATTTGTTCTACAGGACCTATCGAGGAGCTTAGGATTGAAGCTCAACTTGGACTATGTGAGGACAAACGCCATTAAAAAGGTACACTTTTCTTCTTCCTCTTCATACATTAGCTTAATTGGATCTAAAAGGATGTAAGTGACCAATGATATCACCCTTTTTGTCTTGGTCTTAGGGGTCTAGAGACCAAGAGGGAATCCGCTTGTCCACAGGAGGATTCACCTGTAACAGAAATTTGCGAATCCACTAGGGAGGGAACTTTGAGTTTTTTCCTTACTAGATCTTGTTTATATTTTTGATCATTTTGATCTTATTCATATTGTGTCCTTGGTTCTTAGATTTGTTGATTAACCCTTTATCTCATCCCTTACACTTTGGATTTCTGAATTTGCTTGAAAATTTTCATTTCTGGGCATTTTTTTGAAGTTTGAGAGGGAAACGCTCCCCTGCCCTTGCTATGAGAGCACTAGCTCCCCCTGCCAAGCCTTCAGGGAGAATTGCAACACTCTAGTTCCCTTGACACCAGAGTGCTTCCCTTTTTCTGAGGAAAATCTTGTGGGGAATTGGTCTTTGAGTCCATCTTTTGTTGTTTTCATTTTCTTAGAGTTCTCATCACCTCAGTGTATCCTTTCTTGGGTCTCCAACACCTTGATTTCTAAGAGTTCATGGTGCTTTGTTTGGGTTTATGATATCTCTTTCTTCTTTTCTTTGAGTCACTCTTCTCCTTTTGAGATTTGGAGTCGATTTACTGCTTTCTCATTTATCTGATGTATGAAAGTTGTTGTAAGGAAAATCAAGGATATATGCACTTTTCCATTTGGTATTTGAGGTCCTTTTCCCAATAAATTCATGTTTTTTCATCATCCATTAACCTTCTCCTATCTTCACTAGCAAATTCCCCAATTTTCAAGCATTCTGGGTGGGTTTTTGCATGTTTTGGGGCTATTTTTCTGAGTTTCTGGGAGCACCAACGCCCCATTGTAGACCATACCAAAGCACCAGAGATCCACTATAGTGTTTTAGGGGGAATTGCAACACTCTGCGCACCCTTCTAGGGGAGCGCTACTGTCTTTTTTGAGTGAAATTGCCTTCTTTTACTCAGATTTTTTCAGCCTATTTTGTGGAAGTATTTACCCAGTCTGTGTGGTTGGTTTGTGGAGTTGTTTGGATTGGTTCTTGATGGTTTTTGATGTTTGTCGGTCTCTTTTGTCTTGATTGGAGTTTGAAACCTCTTTCAGAAACGTGAAATTGTCTTTTCTAGCTATGTTTTTGTTGGTACAATTTTGAGTGGTTTCTCTTTCTCCCTATCATTTCTTGGATTCTTCTTCGCATTTTATTGTCTTCCTTGAATGATTTCATTTGAAGTAGAGTAATTTCATGTTTTTTGGGGGAATTTTGAGACATTGTGAATCTGGAATGATGATTTTTTTCTCCTTCTCGTGGCATAGCTTTCATCGAAATGAAAAGATTGCATATTCATCTCTTTGCATAACTTTCGAGTCGGTCAAAACACCATATTGTCCATGCCATTTTTCTTTTGAGTAACAACCCGCTTAAAAATCAAGCTCTAAACTAAAAATTGATTAGAAATTTTTATATTTTCTGATAGAAAACCTACATTAGATTGGTTGTAGGGCTTTGTACTAGGTGTGAAAGATAACTTTCCAAAGATGCAAACAAACATATGATCTTGTGTTAGGGAGAGGTGAAATACAATTGCTACATTTTGTCCTGGGAATCCCTTCTCACACAAGGGTCAATCACGAGGTTGCATTAAGATTGGTAGAGTTACTCACCCTTCCTTGTTGGTCTTGGTGTAGAGATTGTGTGTATTATGGGGGTCGCTTTAAGGTATACCCACAATGATGAGTGGAATCCTTTCAAGTTGATTTAGGGCTATATACCCTGCCCTTGCGCATGGATCAGACTGTTGACTGTTTCCCCAGACATCACTGTTGTAGTTGGTAACCTTAGTGGCCTATCTTTTTAGGGTATTTACACAAGGTGACTATGGAGGGGAAAGTCTTCATGGTACATGGAATCGACGTTGGCCAGATTCACTCGTGCTCCTTGGAGGGTATACCCACAATTATGTGTGGGAGATTTCACCAGGGTGTAAGTCCGTTAAGAAGGTTGTCAACATAACTTTTCTGCCTACTCTATCTTAACCCATTATTACTTTGTTCCCACGACGTTGTATTTCATCACCAACTAGTGTGCCCATTGTGAGAAGGTTTTGTTTTCTTTATTTCTTACTAGATTTTTAACGTGTGTTGTTTGTTCTCCCTAGTAGAATCTAGGTTGGATTTTTATTTTATGGCGTCATTTCTCGGAATGACCAATGAAGGAACCCCTTTTCCAGGGGAACCCTTTGTTTTTCCTCCTTATGGAAACGTTGATCCTCATTACATTGCTACTTTGAGCCTTCCAGGTCTCACAATTGGGTTACCAGTATGGTTGTTTTCCACTCCGGTGATCTCAAATGTGTGTGCTTCAGATGTAAGCACACCACCCACACATCAACCTCATGTATACCTTTCTCCTTATTTTCCCATTAAGTCCCCTTCCCTTTCTCTTTCTTCACCTAGTAAATCTCTAAAGAAAGTAGCCAGGTTGATAAGAAGAAGAAGAAACAGAAAGAGAAGAAGAAGAACCAGAAAGGGACCAAGCCTCCAACTATATCAGATGTTGGATCCAAGCAACCAGCTACTGTTAATAGTATTGGGAGTGTTGATGAGGTCGATAAGATTAAAACAAAGAATATGAAACCCAAATTCCCTTGCAGTCTTTGTAAGGGTGACCACTTTCTGATAGATTGCTCTGGTATTCCCAAGCTCTTATAAGTGTGGTCTTCCACGTCATCAACCCCTATTGGCCATGCCAATGAGACCTTATCAACTAGTGATGCTAAGGTTGGTAAGAAGAATACAACTGTCAAATTTCCTTGCATTTATGCAAAGGTGATCATTATTCTCACCTTTGTCCTCATATGGATGAAGCTTATACTCTTTTGGAAAAGCTTCAACTTCCAATTGGTTATCGTAATATTCCCCCCAACCCATCGTTAATTGATGGAATGGTCAATCTGGTTCCATCCCCGGTCAGTCTGATTGATTAGGTGGTCAATCTAGTTTCATCCTTAGTTGAACCACTAACAAAAGTAGCTGATCCAGTTTTGTCATCAATCAACCCCACTTTTCATCTGAAAAGTGAAACCCAAGTGACTGATCCAGTCTCGTCATTGGTCAGTCCCACCCTTCATCCGAAGAGTGTCAAAGTGATCGATCCGAATTCACCATCGGTCGATCCCACTCCTCCTTTGAGGAGTGCCAAAGTGGTTTCTCTGATTAGATCATCGGTCAATCCCACTCCTCCTTTGAAGGGTGCCAAAGTGGTCGATCCAGTTCCAACATCGGTCGATCCTACTCTCCCTCTAGAGAGTAAACTCGATATTGCCCACATATTTCTCGTTGATACAGGATCTACTTGTTAATATTATGGTAGTTGTAGGAGGTATTTACCTCCATGTGTGAACCTGGTGAGAATAAAAGACTCTAGAAAGAAAGAGAAAACCCTAATGACTTGGCTAATAACCCTAGAAGTCTTGTCAGCTCAAGAAGATATTTTATATTAGGTTATTAGCCTCCAAGAGAAGAAGTCGGCCATAAATGATAATAATATACTGAACAGACACATATCCAAAATGAGAAGTCAACCCTAGCAAATCTAGTAGAACCAGTATAAATACAGGGCACCAATTCTCATTTGATAGCATCTTAGAATTGCAGACAACAAGTCGTGCGCACTGCAGTTCCCAGTTTGGTGTACATGTGTGGAGGAGAGCTACAGGTGCGGCTACTGCAGCTAGCAGTTTCAGTGTTGGCTTGAACTATCTCTTGGCTAGGGTTTGGACTATCTGATCAGCTATTGTTGGTGCGCTATCCTTGGAGGAAAATGTTGTACACCTTGCTTGTCTATCTAGCCTAGGGTTTTCTCTTGGAGTAATTCTCAGTCAAGGTTAAGGTGCTTGGAGGGTAGCTTCAGCCTATGGTTGGGTGACGAGGGTATCATCAATGGTAAAATAAGAACACAATATTCTATATTATAACAGGTTATGGGCCCACAACCTCTTTCATTCAGTCTAAACGCTGGAAGGAAACATAACTGCTAGGATATTGAGCTCACCAAGGAACTGTCGCTAGGGTTACTAGTAGAAGCAGCTTCCAAGACACTGCAACTAGGGTTACTAGCAGGTGTAGTTGCAGAAACCCTAAACCTCTTGTTGAGGCACCTTAAGTGAAGGGATTGACCTAATCTCTGGACAGATCAATGTGCTCTAGTCTAGTGCATCCCCTGATACTCTCAGCAAGACAAGACATGAAGTTTGAATTTCTGGTCAAATCTAGGGTTTGACCAAGTCAAGCAAGCCATGACTAACTCTATGAAGTCTGAGAACAAGTTAGATGGAGCCTCTAACTTTAGAGCATGGAAGACAAGGATTGACCTCATCCTTGCCAAGAATAAAGTACTGGATATCGTGAAAGGAAAGATCATGAAGCCAGAATTTGAAGAAGGAGAAGAGAAGGAAATGCAGAACGTTGCAGCTATGAATACGTTCAAATATGTTGACATCAATGCCATGAGTATCATAGTGGATTCCATAAAACATCACTTGATACCCTACATCTCCCATATTAACTCATCAAAGAATATGTACGATGCCCTAACAAATATCTTCTCAGTCAGAAACATTGGACAAATTATGAGTCTGAAGAATGAGCTCCATAACATAAAGATGAATGATGATGATATAATAACATCATACTTTGTAAGAATCTCCTAGTTAAGAGATCAACTACAAGCTATTGAAGAGATCACTTCAGAGAAAGAATTGGTGAAGATAGTACTCAATGGTCTTCCCAAGACATGGGATGCATTTGCCGCAAGCATGAACACAAGAAAGGAATACCTGACATTTGAAGAACTTTGGACTTGAAGTGCTCAAGAAGAATCAAGGATCAATGAAAAAGAGAAACCCCAAAATAAGTACGACGATCAAGCCTTCATAGCAAGATTCAAGAACTTCAGGAACAAAATGAAGTTCGGTTCAAGAAGGAATCCAAACAAACGAAAGACATTTCAAAAGTACAATGCTTCAACTGTCAAAAGTATGGTCACTACAAGAATCAGTGTCCTGAGCTAAATAAAAGGAAAGAGAAATGCAAAGAATCGATTGCTGAAGAAAAGTAACCTACAAATAAGGTTAAGCAGGATGGAAGAGACTTATTCTTCTAAAAGGTAACAACACTCTTCTTATTTCCTGTACATATCATGTTTGCATTGTCTCTGTACATATCTTGTTTGCATCGTCTCTGTACATATTTTTTATATCTATCTCTTGGAAGATAATGTGCTCCAAGAAGAACTAAACCTATGGAAGAACAAACAAGATGAAAATGGATATCATTAGATAATACACATGAAAGGATGAAATACAAATCATGTGGAAGCTATTAAGCTAAATGAATCATAAAGAGACTTAGAAGAAGCAAAGACAGAAAGAAGTCAGCAATCGAGAGGAAATTCGAGAAAGACTTATGACGTTTTGAAGAAGACAATAAGACGGAAGCATGGACTCTGTCAAACAAGAGAGCAAATTATATATTGCAGAAGACAATAAGGATGCAGATGGAAGCATGGACTCTATCAGACAAGAGAGAAAATTATATATTGTAGAAGACAATAAGGATGCAGATGGAAGCGTGGACTCTATTAGACAAGAGAGAAAATTATATATTGCAGAAGACAATAAGGATGCAGATGGAAGCATGGACTCTATTAGACAAGAGAGAAAATTATATATTGCAGAAGACAATAAGGATGCAAATGGAAGCGTGGACTCTGTTGAATGGAGGGAGCCAATTATATGCACTTATACATGAAGCAAGGATTAGGAGGGAGATAATCATATAATCCATTGAAGATGATGAAATATATATATATATATATCCATGGTATCAACCATGCAAGACAATACATGTTCAGTTCAACCACAAAAGAAGACTTCTTCCAAGAGAAGCCTTAAAGTATTCCTGGTTGTTCATCCAAATCTGTGATCCTATGATGAAAGGAAGAAGTGGAATCTTGGGCATGGAATCTATAGGAAACTCCATGGACCCAAGAGATAAAGAAAAACATGAAGAAGAACATGAGGATTCCAAGAAAGAAAGAGGAACCAGAACAACCAGTCATTGTATCAAGAATCACAAGATTACCATCCTGATATGAAAGAAATGAAGCAGAAGAACTAAAAATCGTGATGAAACACAATGTATGGAAGAGTTATGAATGAAAGAATTGTGAGATATAGAACTAGAGGTTCTCCCATATGAAGGGAGAAGACTATGATGATTACTTGTTTCAGTACACCAGACATATCACTACATGAGTCATTATATCATCTGCAACATCCATGAGTTGGAGTTCTACATCAGATGAATGCAAATAATATTCTCTAGGGAAATTGAATAAAGAGAGTATGAAGAGAAATCTCAAGACTTCAAGGCATACCGGAAAGAGACTGCAGTACACAGATAGAAGAAGATAACTTGGTGGAGAACCTCTAGTTCACAGCAGAAGCGTGGTGAAGAATTTCTATAAACATCAAGATGACTACTCAGTAGATCAGATCTCATGATGACAGAATTAGTGCCACATAGATATGTTTCAGTTTTCCAACTATGATATACTCTATTGTTTAGATATACATGAAGCCTTCACAATGTTCCAGACTAAAGTACATTTGAAATCAAGCATTACATTATCCATAAAGGAGAAGATGATTCTCCAATACATATCTCCACAGATGAGCAGATAACCAGACATTTTGGTAAAGATTCTATCCAAGATAAAAGAGTTTGTGTACTCAAGCTAGAGCTCATGGAAACAACTTCCTTCTTATTGAAAAAGGAAGAAATGACTCTCCAAGCTAGGAGGGAGCACTGAAAAAATTATTGATGACATTCATCATTAAATTTGAAAAATAGTCCATCTCGAACAAATGCTTTCTTGTTCGGAAAGTGGATTGAGACTTATGACGGATAGTCACTTCCTATTGTGGTTAACATAGGAAGTAGTATAATTGCTGATGTATCATAAACCGTGACTTCCCGTTGTGGTTAACATGGGAAGTGGTCTAGGGAAGTCTCTTTTCTTGAGGGTTACTCAAGAATACTGGCCCGCCTCCCTGGAAAACGATTTCTCATTGTGGTTAACATGAGGAATGGTCCATTTTGGAGGTTGATGCAGGAAAATATTTTCCTCTTGTGGTTAACAGAGGAAATGGTCTGGACAGTCATTCCTTAGGTATTATACATTCTCTCTAGAGTTCACTTTGATTAGTGTAGAAGGAATGGCCCAAGGTGGGGAATGGTCCAGGCTCAGCAATCAGGGATAGACATTCCTTAGGGTTTTCACATTCTCTCCACGGTGCACTTTGATTAGTGTAGGAGGAATGGCCTAGGGTGAGGAATGGTCCAAAATCAGACATTCCTTAAGGTTTATACATTTTTTCTAGGGTGCACATTGATTAGTGTAGGAAGAATGGCCCAAGGTGAGGAATGGTCCAGGCTTAGAAAGAAAAAACAATCCTTCTTCCTTGTTTGAGAAGAATAGGGCAGATAGCCCATTGCTGATGTTCTAAACTGAGGGCAGATATTCTTTCATATCTCACAGACATGAGTGAAATATTGGCCCAGATGATTCAATTTATATCATAACATTGTTTCTGTGTAGGGTGCTATCATATGTTTGTTATGAAGATCATATGACAGTAGATGAAGACTACTGTGGTGGATATGTTCCACTATTTGTGAGGCATATATTCTTTCAGAGCTCACAGATGTGAGTGAAAGATTGGCCCAAATGATTCAATTTATATCATAACATTGTTTATGTGCAGGATGGTATCAAATGTTTGTTATGAAGATTGTATGACAGTAGATGAAGACTACTGTGGTGGATATGTTCCACTGTTCGTGACTATACATTGTTGATCACGTACTTATGTGTTACTTGGTGTGGTAGTGAACCACTAGATTATAGTTATGTACTACTATGGATAGACACAATTGTGTTCTATTTATGTTCTAACTGCCTTGAAGACTATCAACAGTTTATTGAAAATAATCACCATCTAGACGAATGATGAACATAGATTTTCCAAGCGGAAATTGGTTCAGAGAATTTACTTCTCTAGATTATAAGAGTGGTTCTTGTATCACTCTATGGTGTGAGTGACTTATCCAGGATCATTACTCACATGAAGTATGGTTCCGAGAGATGATGTAGTTGATGGTGATAGTGATGCTCATGATCTAGTCATGAAATAGTCTAGACGACTACATTGATGCTATCGGGTAAATGGTATGTTTTTGTGCTCAAGACCATTACCTGTAATACCTCCCTAGATAGGAGGGAGTGTTAATATTATGGTAGTTGCGGGAGGTATTTACCTCCATGTGTGAACCTGACAAGCGAGCGTGGGGCAAGCACCAACGCATTTTGGCACATGATGAATTGTTTGAAATGTTTTGAAGTTGGATGCGCCAAAATTAAATGTAATAGTTAAAAAGGAGCGTACTTGTAGATTGTAATCAGAACTTGAGCGTCCCGCTCTCGTCTGAAGAACTAAGAGGCATTTATGCTAGTAAATGTAAGTAGGTAGCTTTGAATTATTAGATTAGACAGTTTTAGGAGCTGGAGGGAAAATGGATATAGACACCCTCACTTGTATCATTAGAAACACTAGTATTATTAGTAACATTATCAATCGAAGAGAGCATAGGAGAGAAGAAACAAAGAGCTGTGTAGAGTAAAACCCCATGTACAAAAGTTCTGGATTAATACAAAGATCTTTAGTTCAGACTCATGGTGTCCAATTGCTTTCTGTGTTGTACATGCTGATCGATATATGTTTGTTTACTCTCTGTTATGAATTTTCTTTGATGCGTGAATGTTTGATTTCATATTTAATGTCTGAAATCTGAAGAGAGGGAGAGTAAAGAATGAGTTTCAATTATTTCTCTGTCTGAGCAAGAGTTTTCCTGCAAGGAGTGCAGTGAAATTGTCCGCAAGGTGTGCGTTGACAGAGGTCAGAGTTTGTCTCTACAAGCTCATGAGGGATAACCTTGTTCTCATATTCATAGAAGTGCAAGTTAAGCACAAGAGTCGTGCAAGGAGTGCGCAGGCCAAGTGAAATCTCCCAGTTACGACCTAAGAGAGTTGTTGAAAGACTACTGCTGCAAGAGAGTGCACAGAGTCTAAGAATTCAAATACTTGAAGTGTATTTGAAGAAAGTGTCGCAAGGAGTGCGCGCAGGAACTTTCCCCAAAAGGACTTGAGGATTTTTCAATCAAGCTCAAGAGGGATGGGATCTTCGAAGCTGTCAAGGAAAAGTTCAGGAGGTTTAGTACCTTGAAGCATTCAAAGGGGAGGCAGAGCGACATTGTTGTGTTGGTAGATAAGTTCTAGTAAAGGCATACTTGTTCATTTCGCAGTAGTGCTAAGGAGGAATTAAATGGTCGAAATCCTCCATGGAGGATTCACGAAGTCTTGGAAGCCGTCAGATCGTGCAGAGGAGAAAGAAGGTTACGGTGGGTGTTTTCCTATGGGAAAGCTCAGGATAAATCATGTCGTAGGATCTGAACCAATAGAGGTCGTTAGATCACTCACGAAATCTCATTTCGGGGTTTCGTGAGTCAGAGAAATGAAAGACTTGCCTCAAGATTCGCAAGGTTGCGAAAGTCGAAGTCGCAAAGAGGATCAGGACCATCCATATGAGAGTGGACAGGTGGCACACTTGCCAACACAGAGGTCAGACTTTCATTGACCAATTCAGGGTTTTGTGGGTTGAAGAGCCGAAAGCTCAGCATCCGGATTCGCGAGGTCACGAAGTCCAAAACTCCAAAAATGCAGGAAGTTCCATCGTGGGACCCCTATTGACGACTTGTTGGAATTTCAGAATTTCGGCATATCAGAGGATAAGAGGTCAAGACTTTTGTCTCGAAAGTCCCGAAGTCGCGAAACCACGAAAGAATCTAAGCCGTCCGATTGGAAGGACACGTGTCATGATATCCTCTCTATCGGGGATTCTGACATCGAAGGTCAGAGAGGGAAATCCTTCAACTTCACGAGTGGAAAAGTCATGAGAGAATCATAGCCATCCATCGAAAGAGGACAGGTGGCAAAGATCTAGGGATCTCGCGAACTCGAAGGTTCGCAGGGTGAGAGCCGAAGATTTGGGTGCTCTAAGTCGCCAAGTCACAAAATCACGAGGAGCGAGGATAGTCATCGGATCCAAGTCATGAGAGGACCGTTGAATCAGGAACCCCATCACATTTCGTGCATTCGGGGGTTTTCCGTTTGAAAGGATTCACTTTCGACATCAGAAGTCCCGAAGTGCTGAGAGACGAGGCACGAGTGTGGACGCATGGAAGAACCTCAAGGTGGGCCTGGGAAAATAGACCGGCAAACACACGTCACATATTAGGAGGATTCAACACCTCGTTGACCTCTTGCGTCTCGGGGATTCACGGAGAAAGAGCAGGAGGACTCAACCCTTCAACATGCGAAGTGTCGAGTAGCAAGAGGATCTTGCATGAATCTTAGCCGGTGGTCACACACATAGAGGGTGTTGGCAGAGAAGGAGCCATAACCATTTCACGATCTTGGGTATCGCGATATTGGAGAGGAAGAGTCGGGAGTCATGACTCGCGAACTCGTGAGATTGCGAGCTGCGAAAAGGACCTGTGGATCGATAAATTGCAAATTCCATGAGGAATCGAAAGGAACCGCTTTGGCTCAAAGGGATAGAGAATGATCCTGTGAGCGGATCTCGGTCTCAGGACCGATAGGTCTGCATCAAGAAGACTCCAGAAAGAAAGAGAAAACCCTAATGAGTTGGATAATAACCCTAGAAGTATTTTCGGCTTGAGAAGATAATTTATATTAGGTTATTAGCCTCCAAGAGAAGAAGTCAGCCAGAAATAATAATAATATACTGAAAAGACACATATCCAGAAGGAGAAGTCGACCCCAGCAAATCTGGTAGAACCAGTATAAATACAGGGCACCATTTCTCATTTGACAGCATCTTAGAATTGCAGACAATAAGTGGTGCACACTGCAGTTCCCAGTTTGGTGCACACATGTGGAGGAGAGCTACTGGTGCAACTGCTGCAAATAGCAGTTTCAGTGTTGGCTTCAACTATCTCTTGGCTAGGGTTTTGACTATCTGATCAGCTATTGTTGGTGTGCTATCCTTGGAGGAAGATGCACTACACCTTGCTTGGCTATCTAGCATAGGGTTTGCTTCTGAAGTAATTCTCAGTCAAGGTTAAGGTGCTCAGAGGGTGGCTTTGGCCTATGGTTGGGTGACGAGGAAATCGTCAATGGTAAAATGAGCACGCAATCTTCTATATTCTAACACTACTGTGCCAGGGGCATTCCTCCTTCTCCTATGAAAACCCCTCCAAGTATTGAGGCCATCCTTTTTGATTGGGGTGTCCTAACTGGACCTCGTCTTCCCTCTCACATTCCTTTCAAGATTCCAGTATAGGTTTGTGGTCGAGACATTTCTCATGCGCTGATAAATGAAGGTTCTTATATTAGTATTTTGTCCTCTATTGCTTGGCAAGCTTTGGGTTATCCTCAGCTTGTGTCAGTTACCCAGACTCTGTTCAATTTTCACAGAAGAACTAGTCACCTTTTATGATTCCTTCCTCAGTTTCCTATAACTTTGGGAGGGAAAAGTTTCTTTATTGATGTTATGGTAGTCCAGGACCCCTTGGATTTCGATTTACTCCTTGGGCGAGATTATGTCTATGCTATGAAAGATATTGTGTCCACTATTTTTCATCTGATATATTTCCTTCATAATGGAATAATGGTGACTATTGATCAAATTTCATTTGTTGGCCCTGACTTGACCATCAACCCAATGACCTCCCTAACAAGGTCTTATATGCAGTCGATACCACCCATGCCACAGGTCAATTATGTGGCATTGTCTCCCATTACTTCAACTTTCGATGACTTAGATATGATAGTTGACATGGTGATCTCTTCAGTAGGGCTATTGGAGCATGATCTCCTTACCCCTGACGATACCCTCGACATGTGTTCCTTCCAGAGAATTCTTCTTCCAACTAGTGAAGATCTATTGGAATCCATGACCAAGTTTTTTCCCATGCCATGGTGTCTTTCTAGTGCGTTATCCTCTTGGAAGCCATGATCAAGAAGAGTCCACGAGCATAATTTCTCTTCTCTGTGGCAAGCTCATTAAAAAATGAAACAAAATTCTTCAGCATAGTTTTCCTTTCTGTCGCAAGCTCGTTAAAAAATGAAACAAAAATATGGGGATTGAACCCAAAGCTTTGAGCATAGTTCTTTTCCTGTGTCAAGCTCGTTAAAAAATGAAACAGTCGCCTCTCCTATCAGGTCGAGTCTTTCATTAGATCTCGTAGATGTCGAGTTGAGTCTTTCATTAGGTCTCGTATTTGAACCTTCATTTCATCCACCCTTATCATTTTTCTCCATCTAGTACAGAAATTGGTGGAAACCTCAAATTCGGTGAATGAATTGAATCTTGGGGGGGCATGTCTCCATTCTTTGATCATCATTCTGGAGTTATGCCACTAGAGTTTCAAGCTAGGGGTAGAGTATCGAGCTTAGTATTTGTTCTTTCTCACACTCATAAATACACGAGAATGTAACCGAGTATACTTTTATCACTTTTTTGGACTCGTAAAGGTTATATGAAAAAGGAACCCCTTGGAGTCTCCTTTAATCTCTTTTCAAACTCTCTAAACATGAAAATATTTCCAAGTGATCTTGCTTCCTTTCCCACTCACTAAAAGGTTTGAAAGGGTGTCTTTCGAGTGATAATTTACCTCTTTTTCAGCCTCGCGAGACTAATATTATGAAAAAGGACCACATTGGAGTTGTCTTTAAGTCATTTTTAGACTCTCTAAATATGAAAAACAACCGAGTTTACCTTCTTTGGACTCATTAAACAATCATACATTGAAGGGCCCATATGGGACCGAACCCTTACTTTTTCCAGTTCGTTAAACAAAGGAAGAGGAGCTTACCAAAGGTGAGTTATTTCGAGCATGTGTTACCCTCCTCAAGCTCGTTAAACCAAAAAGAGGTAATTGTTTATCTGAATGGGGGAAAAATTGAAAGCAACAAGACAAACAGTTTTTGAGAACTTTACTAGTAACCTTACAGTCGCCCTTGAACATGGAATTTTATCTTTGCACACATTTCAATCTTTTGAACCTTTGCACTGAACCAATCCTTTGAGTTTATTCACTCCTTTGGGTCACCCAATGAAATTCACAGTATCCACTGCATTATCAAGTTTTGGTCCATGCCAAGTTTCCACTATTATGCCTCAGTGTTCAAGGGAAGTATCTGCCTCAAGAGTCAACCATCACAAATTCCCGTTTCAATACATATGCCAGTACATGTTCATTTGATCCACCAGTTACATCTCTGTTTCAGTTTTGTGTCATTGATGGGGGATACACTGACGCCCTCCTTCAAAGATTCTATTCCTGTCGACTTCAACACATTATCCACGAGCTAGAATTAGGAACCACTTAGTACCTTGGGAACTACATGCCTTAATGGTAGTCCTCCTCGCTTCCAACAATGGGTTTACGTCATTGACCTCTGATAAGGTGATTCCATGGATGTTCAAATTCATCTCATCCATTCACATTCATTGGGATGTACTATAGTACCTTGGGAATCATTGACATCAATGGTGATTTCCCTCACGCTTGTTAAGGGACTACCTCATTGATCGGTAATCAAGTGGTTTCTACCATGTTCGACATCATGACATCTATTCACATGGTTAGATTCTTACTACGTTAGGATCGGTAAGAAGACCCTGGGTTGAGTCATCAATATTATATGAAATTGCCTAGGTTGCGATGGAGTTTATTTGAACATTGACATATATACTGTAACATAGATCCACTTTGTATTGGTCATGGATATGTCTTTTTGTCTTGTAGATCGACTGTTTATGCTTCGTGGCTACGATCAGTTCAAGTCATACCTTTTTGTCAATATAATTATGGATCTGCAGTGTATTCTATGGCGGCCATACCTTAAAAAGTCTTTATCACTCAAGAATAGGTATGCCTACGTTGGGTTTGAAACATGTCATAATATTTGCTTGATGGTTGTGTGCAGATTTTTCCAGCCTCTCTAACTCCATACCCTTGCTCGAAAAATTCTACAAAGTACTTTAGTCATCATCATCTTTTGACTTCGCACTTTGGGGGGCAATCTGTTACACATCAAAATCACTCATTGCAATGATGGCTAGTGTCATCATTACAAATGTCACAAGTGTTGCATATTGATAACAAGTGTCACAAGTGTCACAAACATCATATTATTATATTTCCTATGTCGTCTCTCTAATGACATCATAAGGACACTTAAGACACCTCAAAGACTAGTTTTGAAGAGGAGAAATTA
>JZKD02S1730304.1:474889-485273 GCA_000966675.3 Picea glauca | reverse complement strand
TAGTCATCATCATCTTTTGACTTCGCACTTTGGGGGGCAATCTGTTACACATCAAAATCACTCATTGCAATGATGGCTAGTGTCATCA
Organism: Picea glauca; assembly: GCA_000966675.3. Taxonomy (NCBI): domain Eukaryota; kingdom Viridiplantae; phylum Streptophyta; class Pinopsida; order Pinales; family Pinaceae; genus Picea; species Picea glauca. The sequence continues at coordinate 485,185 of JZKD02S1730304.1, read as the reverse complement.
TTACAAATGTCACAAGTGTTGCATATTTATTACAAGTGTCACAAGTGTCACAAACATCATATTATTATATTTCCTATGTCGTCTTTCTAATGACATCATAAGGACACTTAAGACACCTCAAAGTCTAGTTTTGAAGAGGAGAAATTAATTGACAAGGAGTACAAGTAATTTTCCATGGAGCAAGCCACTTAGAGTTATTTTTGGAAGGCAACGCTCCCCTATACATTGTCAAGGAGTGCCAGCTCTCCCTAACCTCCTTGGGGGGAGCGTTGAATGCTTTGTGCCCCATTTTTGTGGATCTCTACCCTTCCTGAGAGAATTTTGGTTTGTTGAGATAAATTAGAGGAAGAATCCCCTCAATCTCTGAAGGTGGTTGGATTTGAATCAGAGGTCAAGGAATGATATTAGGTAAGATACACAACTGAAGGAGAATAACCCTCAACTTATCCCAAGGATATCTCAAGTGGTTGGGCCTCTCCAAGCTTATATAAGGAGGCCTTCTCATGGTGAAAGGTACATGATATGATAGAGATGGGAGATTCCAAACTTATTATCTCATGAGTGGTATTGACGGGAGATTGGAGAAGATAGAAAGAATCAAACTTATGATCCCATAAGTGAGATACCATTGAAGCATAATCAATGTAGATTACTTGAGAAAAGAGGTTGGACAAAGAGAGTTGGAAGAAGCTGCTACACCTTCATCAAAGGTCTGTAAGTACTCTTCATTTGTTCTCATTAATATACATATATGCTTGGCCTGTTTATTTCAAGTTTGTTTTTGTTCCACATGAACTTGTATCTAGTAGATAGATTTGTTTTTGAGCTAATATCAGTAGAATAGGAAGCTCGTTGTATCTTTGTTTGTTCTACAGGACCTATCAAGGAGATTAAGATTGAATATCAACTTGGACTGTGAAAGGACAAACGCCATTAAAAAGGTAAACTTTTCTTCTTCCTCTTCATACATTATCTTAATTAGATCTAAAAGGATGTCAGTGACCAATGATACCACCCTTTTTGTATCGGTCTTAGGCATCTAGAGACCAAGAGGGAATCCTCTTCTCCGCAGGAGGATTCAGCTATAACAAGGACCACCTTGGGAAATTATCTCCCATGCAACTCGGTTCCCCACAATTCTTGATGGCCCTTGATCTCTCTCTCCAAGGGGATTCGATGGTCATGACCTTTAACCTTGCTTCTTTTTCATTGGATGACCCCTCTTTAGCTGTCCTCTGATCCAACGATCCTAAATCTCCGTAATCCTATGGTGGCGATCTCTCCTGAATTAAAAAGGAAGGGTCACAATCCTTTGAACCCTCACAGAGGTTCTATGACGTTCCATATCCTGCATAGCTTCTGCAATGCCATTCCTCTTGATATTTTCAACTTCCCGATCAATGTTTGATATCGACCACGAGATTCTGAGCAACGCACCCAACCCATACCAGCTCAGTGTTTCAACCAGAGGCTCTGATACCAAACTGTAACATACCCATCCACCCACATGCTAGGTACACTACCTGCAGGCCCACCCTTAGACTTCTTTCTCTTACCGATACCTTATTTAGTCATTAAGAATGAATAAGATAACATATTTAACAACATGCTCAACAATATCCAACAATCATGCATAATCTAAAGATTATGTTAACCGATAATTAAATATACATAGCGGAAATGCATTCATAGACATGTAGTTCATAATTAAATTACACAACGAAAATACATTCATACACATGTAGGAATATCACAACAAAGAGCACTTATTTTTATCAAATATGACACTAACTGATTGCAGACCAAGGCAGTTCCACCCAACCATAGACATCGCTGCTCCAAATCTCAATAACATTGTCACCCCCGATCTAGGGCTATGAATCCACAAGGATGATTCTGGAGTGTATTTGGGTTCCCAAACCCATCATCTCTCAATATCTCACAGGTTTCCCTACACCCACAACAATCTGAGTACCCGAATCTCTTCTACCCAACTTGTGCCACCCGAGAGAATGGACCTCCACCCTTCTCTGCCACACAGTCCCTCAGGTAGTCCTTCTCCTTCCTACCAGGGCTTCCAACACAGCTGGTCTAGAATCTCAATGATGGAACCCTTAAGACTTGCAGTTGCGAGAAAAAACAGGGCACATGCCAATGCATTTCAGACATGTAGGCCCCAGGTCATGGCTGGATCACACCAACGACCACTACAGGAAAATATCCCATGGATAATTCTTCAACAGCTTTGTTTCTTTTCGCTTTGCCAACCAAGACACAGGTGAGGATGGGTTTATGAATGGGTCAAGGAGTGCATGGGAGTGTGTGAGGGAATAATAAGTGAGTGAATGGGAAATCAATGAATCAATTCATCAGTCCAACACCCCCATCAGACTAGAGGCAGGTTTAAGTAACCTCATGGGGAAAACAAGAACCTTCTGGCCTTCCCTAAGAATTTCACGTAACCGATCCCCTCCCTTAGACAAAAATGGTAATAAGAAAATAGGAATAACACTTAGTCCCTCAAGGTCCCTCTCTTGTGGAATCATATCTCCCTATAACTCTAGTCCTTATCCGTATAGCAACAAGTGATGTGTTTATTATTATTAATGGTCAAGACATTACATTTCTTGGGCATACTAGCCCTTCAATAATTGTCTAGGCACTCTGGCCTCTCAACATTGTAACAATACATTATTTAAAATGGGGGTTCAAAACTTGGGGTGTTACAATATCCTCATGTGGCAAATTTTCTTCTCGTGGATCTAATGATCCTTCTTTAACCCAAAAAGGATTAACTCAATCCAACGACTATTGGGAATTCAAGTATTTGGGATCTCATGTTGTTTTCCTTGCTTATCCTATCCTTCTAATTTCCTTGATCCAACGATCGATATATTTCCCAAAGTGTTATTTCGATCAGACAACTTGTGTCTACTTCAATACACTTTGTCTCTTACTTTATCCTTCCAGTAACATTTATCCAATGGTCTAAATACTTCCCAAAGTGTTCCTCAGATCAGACAACTCATGTCCACTTCAGGACTTCGGCCTTTGTGTAATCTTATTTTTTCTCAACCCTTTTCTGTCGAAGTGGTCAGCATCGAAGTTTGACCACTATTTTGATCCAATGATCATCATGTATTGTCCATATCCAATGGTCCTCATTTACTTCGGGACTTCGAGGCTCTGGCCCTAATCTTTGTTTATCCTATCCTTCCACTTTATATAGATTGGACGGTCAATATGATTCCCGAAATATTTATTAGATCGGATAAAAAGGATAAAAAATATTATTTGGATAAAAAGGATTATAATTACGCTATTACTGATTCACCCCCCCTCCCAATAATCCAAAAATTGGAATCAAAGCAGGTTCCTTCATAAATCAGTTTAACCACTAAAATGTAGATCATGGAGAGTACCAACTCATATAAAAATGGAATACCACACTTTGATTGACAAAACTATGATTTTTGGAGCATAAGTATGAAGACATATATACAAGCACAGGGGTTTGAAATTTGGCAATCAATTGTAGATGGATACAAAGTACCAGCAATTCCACGAATAAATGACAAAGCAATGAAACTTGGTTAGAATAATTCCAAATCTACAAATGCATTTTTGAATGGTCTCAGTGAAACAATATTCACCAAAGTTTCACATTGTAAATCTGCCAAAGATATTTGGGATAGGCTTCGAAATATTTATGGAGATACAACAGTCAAATAAAAATAAAATTCAAACTTACATAGGTCAGTTTGAACAACTAAAAATGAAGGAAGATGATAATATTGTAGCCTACTTCTTAAGAGTTGATGAAACAATAAATGCAATCATAGGATTGGGAGAAGAAATAGAAGAATTTGTAATTGTTCAAAAGGTACTAATATCTCTTCCTATGGGATTCAACCCTAAGATATCATCACTAGAAGAAAGATCATATCTGAACTCAATAACCATGGATGAACTTCATGCAATATTCACAGCATATGAAATGATAACTAAACAGGAAAATCCATATGTAAAATAAGTAACCTTCAAAGCATCCAAAAGATCAAATAAAAAGAAAAAGGAACAAGAAGAATATAACAACAACAACGACGTCTCAGAATATGATGAAGAAGTGGCCAACTTCGCAAAAGACTAAACAAGGGAACCAATGGCAGGTATAGAGGTAATCTTCCTTTAATTTTTTTAATTGTGATGGTATTGGTCATTTTGCTAACAAATGTCCTCATAAGAAAAAGAGAAATGATGAATGTTACTCAAAAGGAAAACACACATATAACGATAACAAAACTACAAATAAAGATTTCAATAAAATATTATACATCAAAGAATACATCTCATCATCAGATGAAGATGAAATCGGTGATAGTGAGAAAGGAAGAGTTCTATTCATGGTAGTAAAATATTTTGACAAAGAAGACCATGAAGAAGAATATGAAGAAGAAAAAGAAGGATATGAATAATTCAAAGATGAAATTGAAGAGGCATAAGTTGACTATCAAGAAGAATTAATGTGTTCCATAGAAGTTATCAGAAGAGAAAACAAGAAAAGCAAGAAACTACAAGCAGAACTAGACAAGAAAAAAGACACTCGAGAACTAGAACAAATGATCACAAGATTGAAGGTTCAAATAGAATAATATAAAAGAGTTGAAGAATCACTCAAAGAACAACTAGAAGAAAAGGACAAGATCATTGGAAACTTGGAAGCAAAGATTGTCACACTAAGAAAGGATATTCAAAAGAAAAATATGAAAAATATATAAAAAGTTCTGGATGACATTATCAGTAGTCAAAAATCTCATCTTGACAAGTCTGGACTTGGATACAATCATACAGAAAAGGGATCAAGCTCCAAAACAATAGAGAAAGAAATAAATACAAAAATCTATGTAGAAATAATCAAAGGGGATAGGAACATGTACAAGGAAGATTACATGGACACTCCTCCACCGAGAAGATTTAGATTTCAGAATCAACAACAGACCGATAGGCCTCAATAAGAATAAGGATTCATAAGAGCACCTTCTTTCAGAAGATCTTCAACTCCCAGGTATCAAACTAATTTTTTTAGTTTATGCTATGCATGTAATAATTTTGGACATAAATCTTGAATTACAGAGCTAAAAACAAGAACAATAACAAATTTGAGTCATACACAAAGGGGTTACTCAAGAAGACCTATTGAAAAACAAATAAGAAGTTACAACAAGTTTGAATCTTTCAGCACTGAAGTGGAATGTTACAAATGTAACAATTTTGGACACGTGGCCAAAAATTGCAGAATGACAGTCCCTCCTAAAGAACCTTAACAGAATAACAACAGTCACAGACAAAAACCTCAGAAAATGACATGAATAAGAAAGAAAGATCAGTATAGCAACGAAGAATGGAAAGTCACTCTACAAGCTAAGCAGAAGAAACACGATTGGTTTGTCGACACTAGGTGTTCAAAACACATGACAAGTGATAGAGATAAATTTCTTACATTGTGAAATAAAAGAAATGGATCAATATCCTTCATAAATGATAATTCAGCCAAAATCGTTGGAGAAGGCACAGTCCGAATTGGGAACAAGAATAAAAAGGCACAAAATGTTCTACTGGTAGAATATATGAAACACAATCTTCTAAGTGTGTGTCAAATGTGTGACCAAGGTCATAAATTTACTTTTGATTCACAAAAGTGTGATATAAGAAGAGAAGGTTCAGAGAAACTGGTCGGTACATACGCAAGAACTTCAAACAATATATATGTGTTAAGTGAAATTGGAAATGAAAAGTGTTGTCTAGGAAAGGAAGATGAAAGTTGGCTATGGCACAAAATAATGGGTTACATGCATTTTTATAACCTTGTCAAAGTCAACAAAAGAGAAGTAGTCAGAGAAATTCCCCAGATCACGAAACCAACCAACACTTTATGCAAGCATTGTCAGCAAGGAAAGAAAACAAAGACTAGGTTCAAATCAAAGGAATATTCAACAACAAAACCACTTGAAATTGTGCATACTGATCTAGTTGGACCAACTATAACAAAGGGCTTAAAAGGCGTGAGACACTTTATGTTATTAGTTGATTATTATATGAGAATGACTGCAGTTTTCTTTCTCAAGAACAAGTCATAATCTTTTGAAAACTTCAAGATCTACAAGGAAATGGTTGAAAATTAGATGGATTCAAGAATCAAATGATTGAGATCTGATAATGGAGGAGATTTCAGTTCAAAGGAATTTATGGACTACTGCAACAGTCATGGAATAAAAAGGAAATTGTTCGTTGCTAGGACACCTCAACAAAATGGAGTTATTGAAAGAAAGAACAGGACAATACAGGAAATGGATTGAACAATGCTAATGGATTCCAAATCGACAGATATATTTTGGACATAGGAAGTGCATACAATAGTTTACATTAAAATAGATTAATACTTAGAAACAACACTGATAAAACTCCCTACGATCTATGGAAAAGAAGACCAACAAATGTGAAGCACTTCCGAGTTTTTGGAAGAAAATGCTACATCTAAAGAGAAGATGGCAGAATGGGAAAGTTTAACTCTCATGTGGACAAAGGAGTACTTGTTGGTTACTCAACTATAAGGAAATCATACAAGTGTTACAATATAATATTCAACAAATTTGTGGAAATCATCAACGTAACGATTGATGAAACAGGCAGACCAGAATCAAAGGAAGAAGAAAACAAATCAATGGAAAAAAAAATTGAATAAGAAGAAGCAAAAGATGAAGTAGAAGAGGAAGATGAAGAGAATACGACATAAACAAAAGAAAAAGTTCAACAAGTATCTCCAAATACACCTAGAAAATCAGTACAGAACAATCATCCTTCAAATCAAATTATTAGAAACAAAAATGCAAGAGTTGGGACTAGAAGAAAAATCCGTTCACCAGAACAAACACACCTAACACTCTTATCTACAATTGAACCAAAATTGTTTTGAAGAAGCCAACAAGGATGAATTTTGGAATAAGGCCATGAATGAAGAATTGTATCAAATAGAGAAAAATGACACCTGGGAACTGGTTCGCAGAATAAAGAATAAGAATGTGATCGACACAAAATGGATTTTCAGGAATTAATTAAATGAATATGGAAAAGTTACAAGGAAAAAAACTATATTGGTATGTAAAGGATATGCACAGCTTGAAGGAATACACTTTGAAGAGGCATTTTCTCCAGTTTCCAGAATGGAAACAATTCGGTTTCTTTTAGCCTATGTATGCTCCAAAAATGTTAAAGTATATCAGATGGATGTAAAATCATCTTTTCTAAATGGGGAACTTGAAGAAGAGGTCTACATTGAACAACCAGAAGGATTTCAGTTGTCAAATAACGCAGATTATGTGTGTAAATTAAAGAAGGCCTTGTATGGTCTAAAACAGGCTCCTAGAGCATGGTACTCTAGACTGGATAAGTATCTGCAGGAGGCAGGGTTCAGAAAAGGAAGTGCAGCCAACAACCTCTACACCAAGGTAAGTGAATGTAATATTTTATTAATTGAAGTTTATGTTGATGATATTATTTTTGGTAGTGATGATGACAGGTTAAGCCAAAAAATTTCAAAAGATATATAGAATGAATTTGAAATGTCGTTACTTGGAGAACTATCCTCCTTTTTTGGACTTTAGATACATCAAAGTAACCAAGGAATATTTATTTCTCAAACCAAGTATATCAGAGAAATGCTAAAGAGCTTCAGAATGGAAGATTGAAAACCAGTTATCACTCCCATGCAAACCGGTTTCATGTTGAGAAAAGATGATGATTCGAAGTCTAAAGATCAGAGGACATAAAGGTTAATGATTGGTAGCCTACTATATTTGACAACGTCTAGACCAGATGTAATGCAGGCAGTTGGACAGGTGGCATGATTTCAAGCAGCACCAAAGGAGTCACATGTGTTAGCAGTGAAGAGGATTTTCAAATATCTCAAAGGAACATAAGAGTTTGGATTATGGTATCCAAAAGGAAAGGAACTATCACTTATTGCCTACACAGATGCAGATTGGGCAGGTTGTATTGATGACCGATGAAGCACTAGTGGAGCAACGTTCTACTTGGGTGAGTTTTTAGTATCATGGATAAACAAGAAACAATCATCAATATCTTTATCTGTAGGTGAGGAAGAGTATATTGTAGCAACATCATGTTGTACACAGGTTCTTTGGATGAAACAAACTACGACAGATATACAAGTTGAGTATGAGAGCCCATTTCAAGCTATTGTGATAATACAAACACCATCAGTATCTCAAACAACCCGGTGATGCATTGCAAGACGAAGCACATTCTAATAAAGTATCACTTTCTACAGGAGTAGGTTACAGAAAAGAACATCATAGTTGAGTATGTGGGCATAAAAGAACAAGTGGCGAACATCTTCACAAAACCACTTCCACGAGAATCCTTTGAATATCTTTGCGAGAGAATTGGAGTTATTTCTACTCCAAAATGAATGCTTTTTGAATGGTTATCTTATATGTCTTAGATTTACATGAGGAATCACCATGAGAGGACAGTTCAGTCAGGGGGAGAAACCCTAGATTGAAAGATACCTTTTCCATTGATGACAAAGGGGGAGAGATTTATCAGATGTAGAGGACAGAGGTAGAGAACATAGACATAGTTCTAGGGGGAGCATGAATGATATGATTTCAGTATTGCATCAAAGTGTTTCCATCAATTCCAAAGGGGGAGATTATTGATTAAGGATGGTTGTCATTGATGTCAACCCTTGAAGAAATCCCCATAGCACAAAGGTTGGGTAATGGACCCAAAAATGTTTGATGTAAATATGAATCATTATTATCTTTTCATGGTTGATAATAAGTAGAAATGGATGAACTCCAAAGTGGTCCCCTTATGGTGAAATCCCTCATGGGAAAACGCTTTACAGATTGAGTTATCCTAGAAGTATGGTTAGAGAAAACATGCTTATTTATGGAATAATGAGATGAACTCCAGTGAATTTGTCAGTGAAACTATCCTATATGGATAATTATTTTCATTCCATTTCTGGTGGTATGTGGAATGTCACATAACTCCTCACGGTTTGAGTGTTATGGCCTTACGAATTTGGAGGACCCTCATATGTCATCTAGAATCCCCAAAAGGTCAAAGTAGTCAAAGTGGTTTAAGATATTTTAAAAGGTAAATAATAAATTGAATTTATGAGTGTACTACAATTCAAAGTGAATACAACATAAATTAATTCAATAATAAATTTAATGGAGAAATTAAAAGTGGGTTAACCCTAAAATAAAGAAAGTGGGCAAAGTGACCTAGAAGATGTTTTTAAGGAAGCTACTTGGAGGGTATAAATAAGAGGCAAGGCTCTCTCATTTAAGACACACTTGAGCATATTGAATACCTATAGGTGTCTAAGGTAACCAAAGGATATCTAAGCCGAATTTCTAAGGAAAGTGAAGAAAAGAAGGTCATAATTCAAGGAAGGATAAATTTTTTTAATGATGCTTTCTAAGGTTGATTACAGGTTGAGGTACAGGTTGAATCATGGTTGATGCATGGTTCATGTTTATTGGTACATGTTTACAAAGGTATATCTCACAGTGATAGTGGGACATTGGTTCCATCATTCTACTTATACTTCAGGGCAGTTGGACGGGACAAGGACAGATGGTTGTAGCCACCTTCGAGTTATAGCTGGAGAACATAGGGGGTTGTAGCCTCCTTCTGGTTGTAGCCAGATAATTGGGGAGTTGGAGTTTCCCTCAGGTTGTAGCCTAATAAACTAGGGGGTTGGAGCCTCCTTCCAGTTGAAGTTGGAAAACAAAGGAAGTTGGTGCTTCCAATGCATGTAATTCTTCAAGACACATAAGATAAAGCATTATGTGGTTTTCTCCTGATTTGGGTTTCCACATAAAACAATGGTGTACTGTGTATGTGTGTGATTGTTCATTTCTTATTTCTCATTATTGGATAATAATTCTACATTGATATAACACTTGGATTATTTAGAGAAAAAGGATTATAATTATGCCATTATTGATTCCCCCCCCCTCTCAGAAATCTAACATGTCCAACATATGGAAATTATGACATCAGTTTGGTACTCTTTCTAATGTTAGTACTATTGTATATAACCATCATACAAATATGAAAAAATTCTTGCCATTTTTTTCCCTACATTGGAAATGATGGCCACCTAAATAGCCTACCTCCAAGTTGATGGCCACCTAAATAGCCTACCTCCAAGTTGGACTCGTATCCTTATAACTCTATTCTCGCAATGAACCTTGAAGG
>JZKD02S1730304.1:457814-474789 GCA_000966675.3 Picea glauca | reverse complement strand
ATCTCAAATATTTTTTTAATTAAGGTAATACATTTCATATCACATCATCAAGACAATCACTCCACTCCATGTTGTAGGTAGGTTCCATAAATGAAAAGTAGGCAGGGGAGGAAAAGTGTTTTGTCTTATTAAACTTTCATTCATAGTATATATAGAGTATTTGTTTTTTTCCTTTTGATTTTCGTATCAATTTTGTTTTCATTTAAAAAAGTTTTACTAAATTTAATGTTAAACATAGTAAATAGATTGTTTTTAATATAATAAAAATATTAGAAGTTTAGGTCTTATTTCATTTTTCATTTGATTCAAGGTTTAACATTAACAATTTGTCGTATTATTTCTTATGGAAAGAATCTAGTAGTCTTGTTGCATTTTCCATGTGGTTCGAGGTTTAACATTAATAGTTTGTCCTACTAGTTCTTATGGAAAGGATTATTATGCCCGATCTGTCTTTTAGAGTGACAACAATTTCTTTATTTGGTGTTGATCCACATTATATTGAGAAAAAAATGAGATACAAACAAAAATCTAGCAGAGAACACAAAAATACAGTGAAGCCCAACTTCCATTAATGAATAGCATAGCATTGAATAATACAACACTGTAAAACACAAACCAAACATGTTGACTATGCTCATTCACAATAAGCATTACATCACACTCCATTGAATGCTCACCTCAATTATATATGACAGAGTGAGAGGAGAATAATTCCCATGATGAATGTGAGATAAATTGGTATAATTTTATAAAATTTCATAAGCATGTAAAACTCTAGGACTTCCTGATAGATCACCCATCTCTTTACTACTCTAGCTCAAGCACACTTAACTGTAGATTTCTAATGGGATCCGTTGAATTAACGCTATAGGCATGTACATAAGACCACTAGGAAATCATTACATGATGATTGTAATTAACAAATGGAGATGGAATTGCAGTACATTCCCTATCAAAAGGGTAAATATCATGGTTTATCAAAACCACATGCTTGAAAACGTTGATTCAGTGGAAAAGGTGGATGGTCACCCAGATCCACCTGGATCAGGCCTTGGTTTTCTAGTTCACAGTCGATATTGAACCAATTGAAAAATTTTATATACAATTTGTTTGTTAGCGAGAGATATGGAGACCAAATGATACCTTGTTGTGCTTGAGTATTGAATGTCCACTCCAATTATTAACTAGAGTATTAGTGAATTGTAGGACAAATATATTGTGTCTTCATTCAAATGACGGGGTGATAATTGTAAGGCCTGTGGATTCTCCCATGTATATTAGCGACAATACAATCACTTATTTATGTTTTAATTTCAATTAATATCAATCTCAATCAAGATAAAATATAATGTACATGGATGTTGTGTATGGGTGGATGAATAATTTTTGGTAGGCCCAATTTCTAATACTCTCCTCATGGATTACAATTATATCTCCATTTTTATGTACATCATCAAGTCTTCGAGATGTATATCAATTATAGTGAGCTTCATAGTGAGATTCACATCAATTTATCAATTAAATTATATTAAATATTTGAATGTCTAATGTTTTTATGTTTTATCTTATAGAATGACAAATTCTAGTTAATAATAGTGCGACTCCTCAAAATTTGACCTTCCAATGCTTAATATATGTGAGCATTGCTCCCAATCCAATCGATTGGACTCATTATGAAAAAGGTGTGTTGTTAGGGTGAGTCACATCCAATTCAACCCAACCCCGAGCTTTGTTCATGTATTTGAAACAAATAGAGGGTCTTGTCGGTCATACTAGACTTGGTCGGTAAGAGCCTCCTTTTTGTCAATTATCGATCCAAATTATTTTTTAGAACAGAATGAAAGAAGATATATAACAATGAAATACAAAAAAATATTGCGAGAAACAACGAAATGAAATAATAACTTATTTCCATTAATGAAATAAATGTATGTAGAGACTGTAAAAATACAGAGTGAATGAACTTGCTAGAATGGTGGCATATTATCTCTAAGACGAGATGTGATGGATACACTCATTGGAAATAAGATGATTGTTACAATGAGGCTCGAAAGGTATTTTTAACAATAGGAAAATCCAAAACCCTAACCCCGAAAGATGAAAATCCAAAAGGTTTGTGGGCCCCGATGGGGGTATCTGATACGTCAACTTCCTCGGGCCGTAACTTTTTCATAAGATCTCTGTTTGGGGCACTCAATACACCATTGGAAAGGTATATAAGAGAAGAAGACACTATGAATAGCCTATGTTAGTTTTTTTGGAAATATCCTTGGACTTAAATCCCCAAAAACATTGTTTAGGGCCTCAAAACAACCCTAGAAGTTTGGGACCTGAAAAACTGTCGAAAAAATATCGAGGTAGAAAACTCTATTTTGAGCCACTGGAATAGGTGGGTGTCCACTAATATCCATATGGATAAATTATCCACCCTTAGGAAGAAATGTTCCTCATTGCATCAAGTTCCCAGGGGAGCTTTTGTTGAACATTGGTGAGTTGCTTTCGTTGCTGGAGAAGTTGCATTCCTTAGTTTGTTGAAGTTTTTCACAAACCTGTTGTTGGCAGGATTGGATATGTTAAATAAACTTGTTGTATATTGTCTTAACTCGACATTGTGTAGTCACCCTCAGTGGTGTTGGGCCAAGGCTGTAGTGGTTGCAATGTCCTTTTGTTCACCTTTTCAACAGATTGTGAAGAGGCCAAATTTTGCAGTATGAGAGATTACCTTACGACACTTTTTGGGGGGAAAATAGTCAAAACTACCTATGGTATCCTATAGAGTTTACCCCTAGAGTAATAATGACACTATAGGGTTGAGACTCATAAAAAACATTACATTTCCACATATATGGTTTTCCCAAAATAACATCACATACATCGAGAGGGGAAACATCACATAATACCTCATCCTTGAATGGCTTGATGTCGTAGGACATGAGACATTGTTGGATGACACAAAGATATTTTCCCTAGAGAAGCCACCCAATGTTGTATGGTTTCGGATGTATTGTTGTCGAAAATCCCAACTGTTTGACGACCTTTGCTGATATGAGGTTATTATGGCTTCTCTTATCAACAATGAAATGTAATGTGGTGCAACACCCCTACCTCAATAGCATCTGTGCGACCTCCCAATCTTAGGATTGTTCTAAATTTCTACCTGAGTCAGATTGAATATTCAATTCCCCACAGGAAATACCACTAAAACACATGTACAAGTGTGTGTATCCACAGTTCCTTATGAGTTATGCATGTGAAAACACACACAAGGCGCTAACTCTCACCCATGTGACCAACACCTATGACCACAACCTTTTTCGAAAGGGTATTTCAGACTTCGCAACCTTACGAATCCTGATGTAAGTCCCCTTGACTCTTCAATATCTAAATCCCAAAAGGGATAACAGATCTTGACTCCTCCCTTAAATTTTCTCCGATGTCACCTCTGATTAAAACCTAAGGCCCAGTCTTTTTGGCACCCGAAACTTCACGTATCGGTGAGCTACTATGTAACAATTCCTTTCGTTAATTCCCGAAATCACAATATACCCTTGTCGTAAATAAATGGCTCAAATATCCCCCAATTTGGCAGCTCAAATTTGATCAGGACTTCACGAATCAGGAGTTCACGACTCTCGACTCCAATTCACAATCTTCTTTGATGCCCAAATTTTGAAATGACGAAAATCAAGGACGAAATCAATGCCTCCTGTTGATCTCAATCAAATGAGCACTATTCCTCTTGAGCTTCTGAATACTAAAAACACTCAGCCTTAATCTCCTTATTGGTTTGCGAGATCCAACGACCCAATGTAAATTGACCACTTCTTCTTGAAGCGATTCCACCATCCTATTTAACTTCTCAAGGGATTCTGGCCAAATGACTTGGCATCCTTCCTCCTGAACCTGACTTTTGCGAGACGATTTAAAATTCCATCTCTCTTTGAATAGTTCAAAGGTTCTATCCCTTTTGAGCTTTCTCTTGCAAACTCAAGGCTTCCAAAAGGGTCCTTGCATGCACTCCTTGTGGAAATTTCAAATAACCTCTGGCTATTTGGATCTTCAACTCTGTGACTCTTTGCAACAATAGTCTTTCAATCTTCCTCTTGGATTGGTAAAATCCAAGACCTCACCCAGCCTATGCACACCTTGCATGGCTTTGAGTTAACCTAGAACTTCGGTCGATATGAGAACAACGGTATCTCTCCTGAGCTTTCTGAGATAAAACTCATAACTTCATCGACACACACCTTGTGGAAATTCACTGCACTCCTTGCAGGAATTCTCAGGAAGAGAAACAATTGAAACTCATTCTTCCTCTCTCACAGATTTCATACATTTGAAATGGAATCATACATATAACACAACCTTGGAATGAATGCATAATCATATAAACAAAACAACTATAAACATACCATTCAACAGATGTAAACAACAAGAATAATAACACCATGAAAATTGATTCAAAGATTATATATTAACTCAAGTGTTCATGAGCATGGGTTCTTCTCTAAAGCTCTCTGTTATAGCTCAACAGATTACCGAATTATCTATCTCTGAATGATAGTAATACAATGATACAAGAGAGGGTGTCTATTATTCTATTTTCCCTCCTACAACTCTAACTATCAAATCAGAAATTAAAAGCTACAACTACTTTACATTCAATGCACACAAATTCCTCCATATCCGACAGATGAGAGAAACGCTCAAGGTATGTTTACAACCTCCAAAACATAAATGCAAATACGCTCCCCTAGATATTTCATTAATGTCTCCTCATTTAATATTTAAAACATTTTCAAAATGCATTGTGGTGCATTTCCAGCTGACCTCAAATTTTTGCTTGTTTTACTGGCTGCTTACGATCCTCCTACATCATACTCCCTTGGCTTGAAAAATTCATGAACTCCTGTTCACGAGCTCCTGCATCATCTGTCCATGTCTTTGGGTATATTCTTCTCTTTCCCAACTAACATATTCAATTGTGTGTCCTTTCCACTTCACCAAGTATTCAAAATATGTTTTCCTTCAAGTCTTCTTGTTGACTCTTTGATCAATGATCCTTTCCATCTGTGGATTTTTAGTGACGGGCATCTATTTGGTCCATTGAATCTTTTCATGTTCATCTTCCTCTCCTTCTTCTTGAGCTCTGTAAGGGTACAAATCCGCAACATTGAATATCAGTGAGATTCCCACCCCATTTGGTAGTTCAATCTCATATGCATTTGCCCCAAATTTCTTTATGACCTTGCATGATCCGATCTTTTTCATCTTAAGATTGTTATGTGTTCCCCTTGGGAACCTTTCCTTCCTCAAATGTGCAAGAATCAAATCGCCAACTTCAAATTGAAATTCTTGCCTGTGTTGATCTGATCTACGCTTGCACTCTTGACTTGAACTCTGCAATCGCTTCTTAATTCTGCTATGAAGCTCCTTCATTCCTTCGACAAATTGCTCTACACTAGCACTCCTGACTTCAGATTGTTCTGAAATTTTCAATTCAAAAACTCCCCTTGGCTACATTCCATATACAATCTAGAATGGATTGTTCCTTGTTCTTCTATTAAATTAATCGTTGTAAAAAAATTCCGCCTATGGAAAAATATGATCCCATTGACTGTGGTGTTTAGTCACTAGGCTCCATAGAAAATCTCCCAAGCTCCTATTCATGACCTCTGTCTATCCATCCATATGAGGATGATACGCTGAGCTAAAATAAAAAAAATTCCCCAGCCTCTTCCATAGGGTCCTCCAGAAATGTCCCACGAACTTGGTGTCTCGATAAAAAATGATACTTCTTGGCAAGACGTGAAGTCTGACGACTTCCTTGAAAAAGGTTCACAATATGAGTTGTGTCACTGGTTTTCTGGCATGGTATGAAATGTGCCATCTTTGAAAATCTGTCTACCACTACAAAGATTAAATCATATCCCCTCTATGTCCTTGGTAGTCCCAATATGAAATCCATGCTCACTGCATCCCACGAACTTTCTGTTATGGGAAAGTGCCGGTATAACCCTGCGTTCTGCCTTTTTCCTTTAGTGTGTTGGAAAATCCTGTGCCTGTCCAAAAATATCTTAACATCCTTTCTCATCCCTGACTAGTAATACGAGCAATTCAACTTCAAGAACAATTTATCATGACTGAAGTGTCCGACCAATCCTCCATTGTGATTTTCCTTAAGAAAATTCTCCCTCATGGAGCATTTCAGAATACATAGTGGATTGCCCTTGAACAATAATCCATCCTGGATAATGTACTCGGTCCATTGGCTTCTGTCCCTGAGAATTGGATTCTCAGATGCCTCATATGCTTCTTTAAAATATGGATCATCCCTGTATATTTCTTTGAGGTTATCAAAACCCAAAGTCTTGACTCTCAATTCTTGCAATAGCAAATATTTCCTGCTCAAAGCGTCAACCACTTTGTTAGCAGTTCCAGAAATATGTTTAATCACAAAAATAAAATTTTGCATGAACTCAACCCATTTAGCATGTTTTTGGTTAAACTTCTCCTGTCGAGTCATGAATTGCAAAGACTGATTATCGTTGTACAAAACAAACTCTTTGGGAACCAAATAGTTTCTCCATTTTTTCAGCGCCTATATGACTGCATAGAATTATTTGTCATATGTTGAGTATTTGATCTTTGCTTCATTCAGTTTCTCACTAAAATACGCGATCGACCTTTTGTCTTGGCTCAAGACCACTCCAATTGAAAACCCACTCGTGTCACACCTGACCTGGAATGTTTTGTTGAAATCTGGTAACACCAGAATTGGTTGCTCAATGATCTTTTTCTTCAGTAGGTTGAAACTCTTTTTTGCTTCCTCTGTCCAGCGAAAAGATTTATGTCGTTTCTTCACCGTATCCATCATTGGTACACTGATTCCACTGAAGTTTCAGATGAAATTCCTGTAGAATCTACCCAAACCTTGGAAGGTTCGAACTTTGAACACACTCTTTGGCGATGGCCAATCCTTAATCACCTTTATCTTCTCAGGATCCATTTTCAATTCATTTGAAGAGATAACAAAACCCAAATAAATGAGTTATGTCCTCATGAATGAAGATTTATTCATATTGATCAACAATTTATCTTGTTTCAATCTCCTCATCACGACAACTAAATGTTTTAAGTGCTCCACTTCAGTTTTACTGAAAATTAGTATATCATCTAGATATACAATCATGAATTTTCCAATGAAATCCTTTAGGAATTCATTCATCAACTTCATAAAGGTAATAGGCGCATTCGTCAAGCCAAATGGCATGACAAGCAATTCATACAAACCTTCGTTTGTCTTGAATGTTATCTTCCATTCATCACCTCCCTCATTCTTATCTGATGATATCCGCTTTTCAAATCAACTTTTGAAAAGAACTTTTCTCCACTCAAGCAATCCATCAAGTCATCCATCCTTGGAAATGGAAACTTGTATTTGATGATAATCTTATTAATTTCCCTTGAGTCTGTACACATTCTCCAGCCACCATATTTCTTTGGGCTGAGCACTGTCGGAACAACGCATGGACTCAAGATTTTTCTAACCAATCCTTTGTCCATTAAGTCTTGGACCTATCTTTTAACTTCCTCATTCTCTTGCAGCGTCAACCTATATGCTGCTTTGTTTGGGAAACTTGCTCTGGGTATAAGATCGATATGATGGCTTATACTCCTAATAGGTGGCAACAAATAAGTTAGTTCATCCACTACTATATCAACAAATTCTTCCAACAAATCCTGGATTTCTTCCGGCAAATTGTCTATTTTAGTGTTGGTCAAAAGAATTTTGGGTTTCCTAACCATAATGAATTGCACATCTTCTTTCTTCTTAACTTCCTTAATAAGTTCATTCTCACTCATGAGAAGTACTATATTGTTCATCTATGGTTTCACTTCTTTATCCTTAATCAACAACAACATGTGCATCCTACCATTTTTCGCCAAGGTGTAAGTGTTCTTTCTCCCATCATGAACAACATTTATGTCATATTGCCATGGTCTCCCCAACAAAAGATGACATACATCCATGGGAATGACATCACATAAAATTTCATCATTGTAACCTCCTATCTTGAATTCAAATAAACATTGTTTAGTGACAATTACCTTATGTCCTTTTTGTAGCCACACAACTTTGTATGGGCTGGGATGCGCAACAGTCTCCAACTCCAGCTTTTCTACCATCTCTATAGACACAAGATTATTTGTGCTACCATTGTCCACTATGACTTTGCATACACTTTCTTTGGTTTTGCAAGAAGTCCGAAACAAATTGTTTGTTTGGGTTGGGTTCTCTTCCTCCTTCTCTAGCTTCAAGTGAACTTTCCGCGTCATCAAGGATCTTTCACCCTAAACGTCTTCTACCTAAACATTCCGTCTTTGATCTTCAGCAATGTGAGTTTCACCATATTTCGTCCTATTTGGACACTCATAGGATTTGTGTTTGATTTTTCCATAGAAAAAGCACTTCACTTCGCCTCCTCTACCTATTCCTCTTCCTTTGGCTCGAGGAAAAGTGTTTCAATCAGCATATTGTCTCCCGTGCGAGCTTCCTCCTCTCTCATATTGAGTTTGAGGTTTCTTTCCCTCATCTTTGGACTTCTGCATTCTGTCTTGGGCAATTTCCTTGCCTCTTCTTTGACTTCTGCCTCGACCTCTTTGACCTTATTTTTGGTTCAACTTTTCTCCATCTTTTAGAGCCATATGTTAAGCATATTCTACGGTTTGTATGGTCATCATGCTCATCTCGTTATGAATGTCATATCGCATACCATTCATATATCTGTAAACTTTCTCATCATCGCTCTCCCAATGACTTGCTTTGATGTTTATCCTATAGAACTCTTCGGTGTATTCTTTCACTGTCATCATCTTCTGTCTCAAATTCTGCATCCTCCAAAACAGATTGATTTGATAATATCTGGGTATGAATTTGGCCTTCATTTTTGAGACCATTCTGTCCCAGCTTTTGATTCTTTGTTTTCCCTTACAATGCATGTCAGCCTGTAGTTCATCCCACCATAGTGTTGCATGCCCTTTAAGTCTGGTAATGACATGTTTAACTTTCTTATCTTCCTCGACATCCTCATAGTCGAATTATTTATCCAGAGCTCTGAGACAATCTAGTAGCTCTTCAACGTCTAACTTTCCTTCATACATCAGAATGCCCACTTTTGTTCTGGCTCTGATTCTCGCAACAACTCTGAATAGACTCTCTTCTGCGACATCTTCGGCTGCTATTTCTTCTTCTTCGTTTCCATCTTCATTTTCACTTTCATCTTCTCTGAAATCTCCAGCGTCGACTGTTCGCCTCTCTTCCATCTCCATGGCACCAATCCTGGGACGTAATTCACGCATCTCTCTTTCCACTGCTGGATCAGGCATTGGAATTTCTCTTCTTCTCGATGACATGGCTGTAAAATTCCTCTTTTCTCTCTACTACATAAAGTAAATAATTTGTTCTGTGCTCTGATACCACAACTGGCACAGCACCCCTACCTCAACAGGATCTGGGTGACCTCCTAGTCTTAGTATCATTCTAAATTTCTACCTGAGTCAGATTGACTCTTCGATTCCCCACATGAAATCCCACTAAAACACATGCACAACTATGTGTATCCACAGGTCCTTAGGATTATGCACGTGGGAACACATGCAAGGCACCAACTCTCACCCATGTGACCAACAGTTATGGCCACAACCTTTTCCGAAAGGGTATTTCGAACTTCGCAACCTTACGAATCCTGATGTAAGACCCCTTGACTCTTCAATTTCTAAAACCCAAAAGGGTTGACAGATATTGACTCCTCCCTTAATGTTTCTCCAATGTGACCTCTGATTAAAACCTGAGGCCCAGTCTTTTCGGCGCCTGGAACTTCGTGTAACGATGAGATGCTATGTAACAATTCATTTCATCGATTCCCAAAATATCAATATACCCTTGTCGTAAATCAATGGCTCAAATATCACCCGATCTTGTGGCTCAAATTTGATCGAGACTTCGCGAATCAGGATTTCACGACTCTCGACTCCAAGTCACAATATTCTCTGATGCCCGAATTTTGAAATAACGAAAATCAAGGACAAAATCAATGCCTCCTGTTGATCTCAATCCAACGACCACTCTTCCTCCTCAGCTTCTGAATACTAAAAAAACTCAGCCTTAATCTCCTCGCTGGTCTACGAGATCCATCAACTCACAGTAAATCTTCCACTTCTTCTTGAAGAGATTCCACCATTCGATTTAACTTCTCAAGGGCTTCTGGCCAAATGAATTGGTGTCCTTCCTCCTGAACTTGAATTCTACGAGATGATTTTTACCTCCATATCCCTTTGAACACTTCAAAGGTTCTATCCCTTCTGAGCTTTCACTTTCAAACTCAAGGCTTCCAAAAGGGTCCTTACATGCACTCCTTGTGGAAATTTAAAATAACCTCTGGTTATTTGGATCTTCGACTCTATGCACTCTTTTCAACAACAGTCTTTCAATCTTCCTCCTGGATTGGTAAAATCCAAGACCTCACCTAGCCTGCACACACGTTGCAAGACTCTGAGATAACCTAAAACTTTGGTTGATATGAGAACAATGGTATCTCTCCTGATATTTCTGAGATAAAACTCAGAACTTTGTCGACGCAAACCTTACAGACGTTCACTGCACTCCTTGTAGGAATTCTCAGGAAGAGAAACAATTGAAACTCATTCTTCCTCTCTCACAGATTTCATACATTTGACATGAAATCATACAGATAACATAGCATTGTAATAAATGCATAATCAGAGAAACAAAACAACTATAAGCATACCATTCAACATATGTAAACAACAAGCATAATAACATCATTAAAATTGAGTCAAAGCTTATATATTAACTCAAGTGTTCTTGTTCATGGGTTCTTCTCTACAGCTCTTTTCTAAAGCTCAATAACTTACCAAATTCTCTATCTCTGAATGATAGTAATACAATGATACAAGTGAGGGGGTCTATTATTCTGTTTTCCCTCCTACAAATCTAACTATCAAATTGGAAATTAAAAGCTACAACTACTTTACACTCAATGCACGTAAATGTCTCCATATCTGAGAGATGAGAGAAATGCTAAATATATGTTTACAACCTCCAAAACATAAATGCGAACACACTCCCCTAGCTATTACATTAATGTCTCCTCATTTAATATTTAAAACATTTTCAAAATGCGTTCTGGTGCATTTCTAACTTTCCTCAACTTTGTGCTTGTTTTACTAGCTTCTTACGATGCTCCTGCATCACAATGGGATCTCGTTCACCCACATATGTGAATGGCATGCACACTCCCCCTCTTTAGGATCTAGTTGTTCTTCTGGTTGTATTGTTGTGGTTGTGACAATGGAAGTGGGGTCTGCATTGATGCCCTGTCTCTTTCCATTATTTTCTGAATCATGTTCTGAATCCGAGTTCGATATTTTTATTTGAACTCAGTCACCAATTATTGTTTTTAGAAACATTCATCGGTGTTGTGCCAGGGGATTTTGTGGAAATCACACTATTTTCTAGTGTCATTCTTTTTCTTTCCCTTACCCTTCTTTTCCTATGGCTTGGACTGGTTTTTGGGAGGTTGTTTGTTAGGGTCATATTTATCATACTTTGGTTGTTGTGGATTTGAAGACCTGAACTCTCGTTTTTTCTGGTGCTTAAATTTCTTCTTGATCTTGAAAACATATCGATAAGAAGCTCCCATCGATGATATTTCCCGAAACTCCATTTTAGTTTTGATGTACATGTGTAGAGACACACAGTATTTCAGAACCAAATTTCACTCAGAATCTTTGATACCTAGCTTGGTGCACAAGATATGGAAGGTATTGGTGAACTCTGACACTTCATGGCCCCTCTCTTGACCAAATTTGTTCCATCTCATGTAATGGTCTTCATAGTTTCCAACAGGGTAATATTATTCCTTGACAACATCTACAAAGCATTCCCAAGTGGGTTCGGCCTCGAACATTCCAAACTCCTCTATGGAAATTTTCTCGCAGTAAGTTTCCAACCAATGTTTGACATGGGGGAAAGCCTTAAGGAGTGTGAATGTGACCTTTTCCCCTTCGGAAGGTGATATTTAAAGAAATACTTTTTAGCAACTTATTTTAAGCTCCAACATTTCACAATGAAAGTTAGAGGTCAAATATAAATTGTTCTTTTTCCCTTATCTAGTAGTGTAATAATGAACATATTTGAGGGGTTTGACCCTATGATTATTAATCCTTAACATTACATAATTAGGGTATCAATTATATGAGGTTTGGAAAAAAAAATGTCATGAAGAAAACCCATGGTAATTCTATCACTTACTAAAATCTTAACATTACATAATCAATTTGTTAGACATCGGAGGTTTAGAGACAAAATTTTCATATAGAAAAACCAAGGCAATTTTATCATTTAACAAAGATGGCTAACACACATATTCAATTTTCATTAGCATGAAACAAGAATATGTTCTGGGTTAACAAAAACGGCTAATACACATTTATTTTCCATTAGGATGGAAGAAGGATATGTTCTAGGTTAACATTATTTTTGAATCGAAGTAGATTTTTATATTCAAAATTTGTCTTCTTGATATACACTTGTAGTGACCATCATGTTCATATGGGCCCTTGGAATGTGTGTGCATGCACACACACAACTATTTTGCATTGGGGTAAAAGAAGGATATCTTCTTCTTTGAAGCACACAAATGTGTTTTTCAGTGAGGTAAAAGAATGATATCTTTCTCTCTCACACACACATGTTTGTATGTGTTTTTGACATTGGGTAAAAGAAGGATATCTTATTTTCTTGGGTAACATGAGCTTCATACAAAAACATTTGTAAGTGTTTTGCATGAGGGTAAAAGAAGGATAGCATCCTTTATGAAGTAAAATAAGTTTTCTATGGGGTGACATTACTTTTGCACACACTTATATATGTTTTTCATTAAGGTAAAATAATGAGATCATACTCTCTAAGTGACCATGAATTCTAAATTAAAGTAGAATATTGTATTAAAAAAATGAAATTTTAGTGATCATCATATTTATATATAGTACTTGAAATGCGGATGAAACTTGATTCACTACATAAATTCCTTGTAAATTATAAAGGTTAAAAACCTTAAAAAATTAAATATTAAAGACCTCAAAAACATTATTCACTAAAATAAAATAATGCTTCAATACTTTTTATTTTTTAAACTTACACAATTGTTGTTGAATCGGTAATACCTTTTAGTTTTAAAACTTACACCCTTGCTAAATTGTGATACCTATTTAATGTAACGAGTGACCGTTAATATTAAATGCCATTAGCATATGCAACATACTATTTAATCCTTTATTAAAAAAATTATGATATATACTATTTAATCCTTTATTAAAAAAATTATGATATATTAATATTTATTAATGGAAAAGTCTTACAATTTAGTGTTATAGAACTAAGTTATCTTTTAAGGAATGCCTTTAATGTGGATATACCACAATGGTCGGAGATAAATGACTTAATCATCAAAAGTAGATCTGCAATAAAATGACGTCCAAAATAACAATTATGATGATGATGATTAACTAGACTAATTGGTTTATTCAACTTTAAAAAAAATAATAGATTATGTTTGTATTTATTATATTGTTTTATGAAAATTAAAAATAAATTAACAATAAAATGATGTACAAAATAATAATTATAATAATATTTAACTAAACTAATTGATTTACCAGACTTTAAACATATAAAAGATTATGTTTGGACTTTCTTAAGTATCACTTAACATTTTGTAAACTTTCTTAATTAGCTTATTTTCTTATAAGCATTACACATATTATGCTATGAAACACATCGCTTTAATAATTCATAGCTCCTTTACTTTTATTGGGTGTCGATAAGCGAATTGAATGGCATACTACTGTGTGTGTGGGATGGAGTTGATCTCTCAACTCTTCATGTATTGTTTTTAATTTTGTTATAATTCATTGAATTTAAATAATACATTAAATATGGACGTAGACCCAACAATTAGGAAATGTGTCTCTTTGCTTGTGAAACTATAGAATGCACACCTCCACTTCCCAAGTTTGCACTAAAGACCAATGTGGATTCAAAATCCTGGATCCTAGGGCATATCACATCCATGTTTAAATGAGTTTCTTGTAATTAACATATAAACCAGTGATTATTTATTGTCGGTTCTGTGAGATGGGCTCACACAACACAGAAGTCATTCTATTGCGGAAATAGATAATCATTCTATGTTGCAAAGGGAAAAATGTTTTGATATCCTACGGATCAGATTCAAAATACTTCGATTGCACTAAGGGATACAACGTTTTATGGGATAAGTTCAAGCTATGAAGATTGTCCGATACCCTCTGAGAAAATGCTTGAATTGTCATATAATTAACTTGTAATTTCTCGGTTGTTAGATAAGGGTAGTTAAGATAATTTAATGGTAGTTAAGATCATGGATAGTCGGTTATCTTGAACCGTTGCAGAGTCGTCAAACGAGGTCCACTTTTGCCCGTCACAGGTGCTCGTAATTTTTTATACGCTTCGTGAAGCCTTCACAGACTCGAGGAGGATCTGCGAACGGGCTGTACATGATTAATTATCATCCGATCTCTTAAGTTTTATCCTTCCTCGAACTAAGAAAAAAAGAAGCCAAGGTATGCATGACCTTTGTCCTCCTTACTAATATTTCCATGACAGTTTCACTAGTCCCTGCAACTTTTTTTCTTGTGCTTGTGCATTCTGCCTGTCTAGATCCTCAAATATGAAGTTTCTGTTGTGTTTTATTGTAAGCAGAAAAATAAGTATAGCCATGGAGGGCTCTAAAAAACGCCGATATGCAGATGCAGACACTTTCTATACAACTGCACCGAGGCCAACTAAAAAGATACGATTTGATCCGGCAATCTCTTCCTCGCCTTTTGCCAGCCCGCCAGGTTTATCATTTGGTGACAGGAATAAGGTTTTGCAGTTTAGATGTCGTTCTGACGAGGTATTGTATTGTCTTTCAGGCCTTCTGCCCTAGTATTTAATGGTCCAGAATAGATTATTAATTATCAGAATGGATAATCTTAATCATCAGCATAGAAAAATAAGGCAGACCATGCTTTTTTATTGGAGACTAAGCAGACATCAAATTGGTGTATGAGGTTCTCTTGTTTGTTTGTAAGACAAGGGATCCTCTCTAGATTTGAACTTGTGATCTTATAGGAGGAAATACATGTTCTTAACCATTAGGATCACTCATGTTATATATAGAATAGAAATAGATTTTATGAATGACCAAGCAGACATCAAATTAGTGTATGAGGCTCTCTTGTTTGCAAGATAAGGGATCCCCTCTGTATTTGAACTTGTGATCGTATAGGAGGAAACACATGTTTATATATAAGTTATATATAGAATAGAAATAGATTTTATGATTGAATGAATGATGATAATTAACCTCCAAAAATATTTTAAAAAGGTAAAAAATTACTTCAATTTCTTTACACATAAAACTAGTCAAAGATTTAAAACTAGTAACTACACACAAACTGTTGTACAGACTTTTAAATATATCATTATTAAAAATACTCAAATTAAAAAAAAAATAAGAAATTACTTCAATTTCTTTTCAATTTCTTTACACAAGGCTAGTCAAAAATTTAGAACTCATGACTACACACAAAGTGTTCTACATACTCTTAAATAAATCATTATTAAAAATACCCAAATTTAAATTATTATAAATTACAATTCAATCTAGATGACAATAACATCAAGAGCTCCTTAAAACAGGAATTATCTTTATAAAAAGTAATATAATATTTAATTAAATAAAACACTTAATATAATACTTGATATTTAGATTATGTTAATCACTACCTTTCTAAACAGTTATTAAACCCATGATATAATATGAGTGAGTCTGTATGCTAATTTATTTATAATCATGGACCATGTTTGAAATAAAATGAAAATTCTTAACCTTGTGCTCAAACCATTATCTGTTGTAGAAAACTTTTTTTTGGTGCTAATCATGGCTGCTGGAAATACATTTTTCATAGATTTTTATCCTCTATGTGAATGATAGATTTTATGCATAAAATTATATTTTTGTTTATTACACACACAGCTGAAGATTCTCAATATAAGCATTCTGTTAACTTCAATTAGAATGTAAGCTTATGTAACGCTGTTAACTTCAATTTATTACGTGCAGTTCAAATGGAGACCTCTGAGCAATTATTTGCAGCGCATACAGAAGGAAATTAACGAAGAAGCTCGTTCGAAGTTCGTTGATCTGCTTATATTCGTACGTTCATCGCCAGGAACTATTCATTTTTAGGCCCTTGTGCTAATTTTTCTAGTACTAGAACAGTACTGTTAGTACGTATGATCTGAATATATATATATATATATATCTTAATCTTAGGTGGGATATGCTTCCAATGTAAGCAACGAGACCGTTCATGCAGCAGTGCGCATTGCTGATCGCTACCTTTCAGTAAAATCACTTAAGAGGCGAAATATAAGGCCTTTTGTGTTGGCTTGTTTGATTATTGCTTCGTAAGTTATTCAGATCCACTACTTAGCTTCGAACTTCTAGCGTTCATTTCTATCAATCTGAATCGAAAATGGCTTATGGTTTCATCCAAAATTTCGGTCTGTGCAGCAAAATGTATGAAGTAGATGGAGAGGTTCCAGGTGCTGCCGAATTAGCCGACCAGGTCAACCTTATTGATGAATATGATGAAACCGAGGTTATCAAATTGAACATACAAATAAAATGCAAAATCTTCATTAACAGTGGTAAAATCTGAAGGTTACATTCTTACTAAGCAAAGATCTGTCATGAGTTTGAGACGTTTCAAATCCTTTCGGGTAGCAATTTCAATTCAAATTCCGGTTCGAATCGAAGCTATCTGGAATTTATATTGGCACCCAAAGGGATTTGAAACT
>JZKD02S1730304.1:437689-456154 GCA_000966675.3 Picea glauca | reverse complement strand
CCCTCTTTTATTGGCCTTGGTATTATTCGAGAGTCTCCTTAATATTGTTATCCCACTAATATTTATTAACAATTTGGAGATATTAAAATAAAAGTTAATTTGATTATATTTAAAATTTATACATATTAAAAATATAGTTAATACATGTATTAAATATGGTTAATACATGTATTAATTTTTGAAGAGTAAAAAAGACAATTAATATTATTTCAGTAATATCATAACAATAAAATTTAAATTTAAAAAAATTGAAACATTAATATTAAAAAACTACCTCTTAGATGTGTTAATTTTTGAAGAGTAAAAAAGACGATTAATATTATTTCAGTAACATCATAACAATAAAATTTAAATTTAAAAAATTTGAAACATTAATATTAAAAAAACTACCTCTTAGATGACACCAACAACATAGGACATATATCTTGCTCCAATAGCCTAGTCGAGGCATGGACATAAGCAAATACTAAAATGCATTAAACATTGATGGTTGGTGGTAAACTCATTATCCAAGTACTTGAAATTGAAAGGGCTACTTGAAATTGAAAGGGCTAGTTAAGAACAAGCATAAACTTAACAAGATTCTAATAGAAAAGACAATTAATATTATTTCAGTAACATCATAACAATAAAATTTAAATTTAAAAAATTTGAAACATTAATATTAAAAAACTACCTCTTAGATGACACCAACAACAAAGGACATATATCTTGCTCCAATAGCTTGGTCGGCATGGACATAAGTAAATACTAAAATACATTAAACGTTGATGGTTGGTGGTAAACTGAGTATCCAAGCACTTGAAATTGAAAGGGCTAGTTAAGAAGAAGCATAAACTTAACAAGATTCTAATAGAAAAGAAAATAATACTATGATTAATAATCAATATTCTTATTATTATAATAGCCAACATATGCATACAATCATCTTCTCCTCACATACACACTACAGTCCAAGTACTTCACCCTCACCTTTATTGTGTCTTGTTACACCTCTATTGTGTCTTGTTACAGGAATCGATCATAAATAGATCACATGATCCTCACCTCTATTGTATCGATCATAAATAGATCATGTGATCCTCACCTCTATTGTGTCTTGTTACAGGAATCGATCATAAATAGATCACATGATTACACAATCTCTTCACTGTAGTGTCCATGCATGCACAATCTAAATTTAGTGCATGCAATCACATGGAAATTAGTTGGCATGTTTTCAACAATCTCCACCTTGACAAAAAATTACCTGATATATCATGCCCAAATCAATTCATCACCTTTCCTACAAGCCAAGAGAATCCAAACACCATCACATCTCCACAACTTCTCTAACAATATTGTTAAATGAACATGCTTGCACGATTCACTCTGGTATGGACCATTCTTCCTCCATCAATAACGTGTCTTATAAACAGATGTATTTGTTTCATTTTGATACGTTGGACTATTAGTCAAATGCACAACACTTTGACCACCATAGAACACCTTATCATGTACTTGTCTAAACTTACCCAAGAGATCCTTACATTCTTGTAACACATAACCTAAGGTATATCTTCTCTTGTCCAAATCTCATGAATCATAACCACAGACTAAATCATTGCAACCATTGTAGGTGATACTTGTGCCTCAATGTTTGAAGCACCCATTTCCATGCTCTTCACCTAGTTTTCTCACGTGTCTACTAACAACACCAATTGCATGTGAAATGTTCACCATTTCCCATCGCAATCACCAAACTTCCTACTAGCATATAATACTTGAGACATATAACCCTTTTCTTCTTCGTCAGTTAGGACATAAACTTGAAGAAATATTACAATGGAAAGACAAAGAAATTTTATCAGTTTCACATTATTCATACCAAATTTCTTGAGTATCTTCACTACATACTTATGTTGTGATAACCAAAATTACCATCCTTCTTGTCTCTGTATTTCCATGCCCAAGATTTATTTTCCTCTTCCCCGATCCTTCATAAAAAATGTCCTAACCAAATGAGCCAACCTGTTTATCTAAAAAATGCTTGTGCTTACTACAAGCATAAATTATATTTAATGCCAAGATAATAAATATACAATAAACACAATTGTTATACTCACTTCTTGTAAAATTGTTCCACCATGCAGGAATCAAACATATTGTACCATTTTCCTGGAACGCTTCAGGCCATACAATGATTCTTGAGTATGCAAACAAATCTTTTGTTGTGATTATAAACTAAACTTTTTGGTTGTTCCATATAAATCCCCTTTCCTAAAATACTCCATGTAAAATTATTTTAACATCTAGTTGTACTAACTCAACATCAAGTAACACAACTAGTGCTAACACAACATGAATAGAAACAACTGGTGAGAAACTTTCATGGAACTATATACCTTCCAAATACCCTTCTTCTACCAGTCATGCTTTGATCCTTTCATCTTTTACTATGTTTTATTTAAAAAAGTAGATTCACCAAACACCACATCTTTGTCCATGATGATTATGTGGGCAGTAGGATCCCACATTCTGCATCCCTTAAAATCATCACCATATCAAAGATCTACCTATTTGATCCGGGTCTTACATAGAATGTTGATTAAAGTATAAGAATCACAACCAAATAATTTCACATTTGAGTAATCACGAGATGACCTGTTCATACCTCTTACACAATCTTCCTATATTTTGCAACCGATGGTGATCAAGTTACATGATAGAACAACCACTTCTGCCTACAACTATTGTTGCAACTTGGCATTACTGAACATGCCTATTCGATCCCATCTTCCTTGCAATACTTTCCAAGTTCCATGGATATGAACCTATCTTCATCATATATTCTCAATGGGCTAAAGAGGCAACCTAGGGGAACACTGACCTAGGGCGCACAAGTCAATCACCTAGGCGCAACACTTCTTCACCTTTTGATGAGTAATTAAATACATGTAAAATAAATGGTTCCCTTGGTATATAAGGTGAACCGGGACTAAAATAAAACATTCTTACCTTTTCTTCTAAAGCTATGTGTCTTGGTTGTTTTCTTTTTTGAGTTTGCATTTTACATTCACGACAATTTCATTTTTAGGTTTTCTGAAGAATATCCAGTGTGCCTTCCTTCATATCTACCTCCTGGTGACTCCATTTTCCATGCTTCCACCTCTGAGAGAAATCTTATCTCATTATCTAGCCACTCTCTCAAGGAGAAAATCATTTCCTTCGATTTTTCTGAGGCAGAAGGGAGGGTGCACCAACTGGGGTTTGTGCCCTTGCTGGTTTCTTCTTTGTGGGAATGAAGTGAGTGCGCCCTCTTCCATGGATGCGCTGGGCTTCTCCCACTAATCCCCGAAGGTCACTTTGAGATCGCCAACACCTCTTGGCCACTCTCGGGTCACCCCAGTCTAGATCCCCATTTGCTTGGTCACCCAAACTAATGGTGTGCATGTGTTCAGATTTGCACCCCTGAGGAGAGTTTTTGGTCAGAAGATGAGATATGGCTTGCATGGTCACATTCTCCTGTAGATCGCCTTCTTGGGCAGATCAATTGGTATTAGAGCCTCAAGATCCATGGAAAACCTTCCAATCTTGAAGATTGAGCCAAAATATTTTTGGGGTTTTCATGAAATAATCCAGAGTTTGCTCATTGCAGGGTTTCCATTTTATGCAAGAAGATCCACAGATCTCATAAGCCCCTAGGGAGCCCACATATCCATTTCCATAGAGAGGAGATCCACATATCTAAAACAATATAGATCTCTCCCTTTAGACCAGTTCAAGCTCTGTTTCCTCAGGGTTTTGATTCCTCTATTCTCAAAATAGAGTCCTTTGTTCAACATTGCAACCTAGGGGTGCCTTTTCTCTTCAAATCGCCTCACAATGCCTCCACGCAAATATCCTTTGGCAGTGGACTCAGATTCCAACACATCAAATCCCGTAGAATATCTTGCCTCCATCCTCAATGAGCTACTCAGAATGCAACAACAAAAAAATCTAGATCCATTATGGTTGGACACTCAAATCCAACTACCCAAGTTTGATGGGCAAGCGAATGGTGAAATGGTGGATTATTGGATCCGTAGCCTATCCACCTATTTAAATACATGTCTAGGCCTTACTGAGGAAAGAAAACTCTATATTGTCGCCTTGCAATTAGAAGGACTCTTACAAACTTTGTGGGATACAGAGAAAGAGAAGACCACATTTGTGATAGATATTGGGGATGCTCCAGAATCCTCTACTTCGCAACCCATCAAAACCTGGGCTCGACTTTCCGAAGCTTTGAGAAATCGCTTCTACCCACCTGGGTATGTGAAATCCTTATGTATCAAATGGCACCAACTTTGACAACTCCCTTCGCAAGGAGTGAAAGGCTACATAGAATTCTTCTGCAAGATGCACCTCTTGCTTCATGTTCCAGATCCAGAAGAGGTACTCATATTAAAATTTGTGGTTGGTTTATTAATTCAATTCCATTGAGAGGTAGAGTTGTTTGAAAATCCAACTTTAGATAAAACATTTCAGAGATCTTTGGCTATAGAAAGGAAAGTTGCTCCTAGAGGTCGCATTCCTCAGTCTCGACCTTACACCAACCCCCCCTGCCTCTCAACCATCCATCTCCCATCCCTTAACCCTCTTTCCACCTCTTTGGAATCAAAACCCCACACCCAATACAACTACAAGGACACCTTGGTGCTCATTCCACAAAAATACGTCACACAATTCCTCAGATTGTCGAATCCTCCAAAATCTAAAAACCAAAAAAACTCTACTCACTGAGCTCATTTCACCTTCCCAAGTGGAATATACCAAAGAATTTCCTATGGAAAATCCCACATAAGTAGATCCCTTATTGATTCTAATGACCTAGGAAGATTTGAATGCATCCACCCAATCCCTCTTCACCCATAACTGCCAAATCAAAAATTCCTTGGCTTTATTGATTATGGACAATGGAAGAAAGAAATATTTTGTGTCTCAATCCCTTGTCAAATGCCTTAATATTTTCACCACTCCACATCCACAACCCTATCAACTCGGATGGGTCCAAAAGGATGGCCCTCGCCTCCTAGTTTCCAAATGTTGTTTGGTAACTTTCTCCATATGCCAATTCAAATACACTGTCCTCTGTGATGTATCCCCTTTGGATTGTGTGAATTTTATTCTCGGTATCCCATACCAAACCCAAATAAATGCTATCTATATAGCCAAATCCCGCCAGTACAAAATTACCAAACAAGGCCACACTTATATCTTAACTGCAACAAAACCCAAAACCCCTTCTACCAAAGAACAAATCCCACATGTACACTTAAACCAATGTGTCTCTCTATATTTGGTGTGCCCAATAACACCAAACAATACAACACACACTATTCCTGAAACTATGACTCCCCTCCTCCATGCGTTCGCAGAGGTATTTCAACCTCCGAAGGGAATTCCCCCCTCCCGCCACATTGACCATTCCATTCATCTCATCCCCGGATCTACCTTACCTAACGGCCCTACTTACCATTTGTCCCCAACCGAAACAGAGGAAATGGAAAGACAACTGACCGACCTCATCAACTTTGGCCACATCCAACCTTCATCTTCTCCCTATACTTCTATCGCCTTTGTCATCCCTAAATGAGATACCTTAGAAATGTGTCTTGTCACTGATTACCAAGCCCTGAAAAAAGACACAATAAAAAACCGTTACCCCCTTCCTCGGATTGAGGAACTACTCGATACCGTCCAAGGAGCTAAGTGGTTTACTAAATTGGATTTGACAGTCGACTACCATCAAGTCCGAATGAACCTAGATGATGTTTGGAAAACAACATTCAAGACCCGATTTGGTCTTTTTGAGTGGCAAGTCATGCCTTTCGGTCTCACCAACGCCCCAATCACTTTCATGAGGCTCATCAATGACATCTTCAGAGAACATTTGGGTCGATTTGTGGTCATCTACTTAGATGACATTCTCATCTTCAGTCGGACATGAGACACTCACATGCAACATGTCCGACAAGTTATCCAAATTCTCCAAGAACACAAGTTGCAATTCAAAGAGAAGAAATCATATTTTGGTCAGACTTTAGTCCCCTACATTGGCTTTATGGTCAGCTCAGAGGGTATTCAACTAGATCCAGCTTGCATCCAAGCATTGAAAGAATGGCCTCTACCTTCTTCAGCTAAGGAGTTGAAAAGCTTTTTGGGTGGCATCAATTTCTATTGTAAGTTCATTCCCTATTTTTCAAATCTTGCTCGACCTTTGCATCATCTCTCAAATACTTCTTCTACATTCATCTGGACCAAATAAGAAAATACTCACTTTTCTCAGCTCAAAGACGCCCTCTGCTCATCCCCTGTTTTACATTTGCCAGACCTCTCCCAACCCTTCGATATTGAGTCTGATGCCTCACAATATGATATTGGTGCCATACTTAAACATGGAGGACACCCCATTGCTTACCACTCTGAAACCCTATCCAAGGCAAAGAAAAATTACAGTACTTATGACAAGGAATTTTATAGTTTGGTGCAAGCACTCAAATAATGGAGGCATTATTTGTTGGGTAAATAAACCATTCTTCATACCGACCACCACCCTTTGATTTTCATCAACTCTGAATCAAAGATTCAGGAACAAAGGCACCTTAAATGGGCTTCCTATATTCAACAATTTCACTTAGTCATCAGATACAAGAAAGTCACTTCTAATAAAATGGTTGATTTTCTAAATCAACCTCCCACTCAAGTTCTTTCCATTCTAGAAGTACGGTGTGCTACTTATGACACATGGAAAGATCAATATGCTATTGACACCGACTTTCGAGAGATTTGGGAACCTTTATAAAGCCCCACAGTGATCAATCAGACACCCTTCCTAGACTACACTATTCGAGATGGGTGGCTATATCAGTTGAATTTGCTATGCATTCCACACTCATAAGACCACCTCTTGCTCATCAGGGAAGCACATGCTTCAGCCTATGGGAGCCACTTTGGGACCATAAATACAACCCAACATCTGCAATGCCATTTTCATTGGCCTTCCATGCAGCCTCAAGTTGAAAAATTTATCAGATCTTGTGCCTTATGCTCACAATCCAAGCCATCTAACCGGAAGCATGGGTTGTATCAACCACTATCACTTCCTTCTCGGCCTTGGGAGTCAATCTCAATGGAATTCCTCAATGGACTTCCAACAAATGAAAATAAACATGATGCAATCTGGGTAGTGGTATGTTGCTTCAGCAAAATGGTACTTTTTATCCCATGCACAAAGACTACTACAACAACGCAAACAACATAACTCTATTTCCATCATCTCTAGCCCCATTTTGGCCTCCCAAGCAGTATCATCTCAGACAAAGATTATCTCTTCCTCAATACATTTTGGAAGACCATATGGGCGCTACTGGGGTGCCACCTCAAGTTTTCTACTGCACTCCATCCTCAAACGGATGGCCGAAGAGAGGTTGTCAACAGAGTCTTGGTGCATTCTCTTCGAACTCAATTTGGGCGTAGCAAACAATGGGACAATTACTTTCACATTCTCCAGCATAGCTACAACAAGGAAACACATTCTTCTACAATATTTTCACCTTTTGAAGTCTGCTTGGGCTTCCGACTAGCATCTCCAACTCATCTTCCACTCACTTGGGCTCCTCAAGGTACCTTCCATCAAAAACAGGAAAAACTATCAGCTCAATGATTTCTTGAACAGATTGCACAACGCCATAGTGCAGTCACATCAACACTTAAAGTAACCCAAGATCATGCCAAGCAATGCCATGAAAAACAAAGAACCTTCATGGCCTTTCAAGTAGGGGATCAAGTATGGTTACACTTGGATAAGAAGCGCTTCAAAGACCACCATCACAATCTTCTTCCAATCAAATATAGTCTGTATACAATACTCGACAAGATTGGAGAAAATGAATATAGGTTTAATCTACCACCACAACTGGGAATCCACAATGACATTAATGTAAATCACTTAAATTTGTTTGAGCCTTCCCTCTTGGAAGAACCAACCACCATCACTCATCGAGTGGACAACATTCTTGATTTCCAACTCCCATTGGCCAAATACACTATACTGGATACTCGAAGTCGCTCTACACGACACCAGACTTACACTTCATATCTGGTAGCCCGCCAAGGCCAAACTCCAGCTCAGGCAAAGTGGATCACAACTGATGTATTTCACAACAAGTTTCTGCATCTTCTCATGGAATCCGGGATGCTTCCAGATCTAAACAGGGAGAAATTGGGCCAAGGAGGCCACCTAGGGGAATGCCCACCTAGGGCACACAAGTCAATCACCTGGGCGCAACACTTCTTCACATTTTGATGAGTAATTAAATATATGTAAAATAAATGGTTCCCTTGGTATATAAGGTGAATCAGGACTAAAATAAAGAATTCTTACCTTTTCTTCTGAAGCTATGTGTCTTGGTTGTTTTCTTTTCTGAGTTTGGATTTTACATTCACGACAATTTCATTCTTAGGTTTTCTGAAGAATAACCAGTGCGCCTTCCTTCATGGCTTCTTCCTGGTGACTCCATTTTCCATGCTTCCACCTCTGAGAGAAATATTATCTCATTAGTTAAGCACTCTCTCAGGGAGAAAATCATTTCCTTGGAGTTTTCTGAGGCAGAAGGTAGGGCACACCAACTAGGGTTTGCGCCCTTGCTGGTTTCTTCTTTGTTGGAATGAAGTGAGTGCGCCCTCTTCCATGGTTGCACTGCGCTTCTCCGACTAATCCCTGGAGGTCACTCTGAGATTGCCAACACCTATTGGCCACTCTCGAATCACCCCGGTCTTGATCCCCATTTGCTTGGTCACCAAAACTAATGGTGCATCCCTGAGGAGATTTTTTGGTCAGAAGCTGAGATATGGCTTTCATGGTCACCTTCTCCTATAGATCGCCTTCTTGGGCAAGGGAGTACACTGAGCCTTTTATAGGTCTCATTACATGCAATCCATGGATGCAATATCATGGGATACCCAAAAAACATGGACCCTAAAAACCACGTGCTTTGACCTAAAAACCACATTTAACTCATTAACTCTTGAGTCAAGGTTAACAAAACATGCATGCCCCCCCACATATTCAATCTACCTAAATCTATGTTTATACTTTTCATAGGTGGCCTAATAAACTAGGGGTACACATGCATATTGTGGTCTTACAATATTCCCATTTACATGAAATCAATCATTTTTAAAATGCTAAAGTAAATACATCTTTCTTTTTTTATTTCACAGAGACTTAACCATCACCTCCCTTCAAATTCTATGTGAACACAGGTGGTGAGACACAACATGAAAATAAATCTTCATTAACCATACCTGAACATGAAGTTGTTTCAACTGAATTTGCTTCTATTTTGGAGTCCTCTTTGGATTTGTGTTCTCTTTTCCAACAATCCTTCTTGAGATGCCCAGATTTCCCACAAAACCAACATTTTCCCTTACCCTTACTTTCTTTCCTTGTGTAGATCGACCTCTGATCACCATTGCTTATACTCTTGAGGTTTCCTTACTATATATTCTCCTCATTTCCTTAGAAAACAAAGCTCCCACAACAGTTTATGTAATGGTCCCTTCGTTAATAAGATGAAGTAAGTAAGTATAATGGTAATTTGTTTTTGAAACATGAGTTAGAATAAGTGATATGGGGTAAAATCATACATCAGTAATTCAGAATCTATTCTCAACTACATCACTACACAATAATAATCAATACATGACATTAATGTTACTAATATATCAATCACATCACATGAAGATAGAAAAAGGTGTCCACCTGCCCAACCTACCCTGCATGGTTAGGACCTCCAAGACACATAATCAATGCTCAAGTTGAGGATTCATTCGATCAATTTTGACCATTTAATGTCTCAAGAATGACGCCTGTTCTAAGGAACATGGAGGTATCTAATTCCCACATCCCCAATCTAATGAAGGAGCATCGCCAGCACGATAAGCGAGCCAACGCAGAAGCAGAGGACAACTGGACAAGCCAACACACATTTTGAAAACACTTTGGAATTGATGCGCCAAACCTTTAAAGAAGTCATTTATGAAGACGCACTTGTACATTGTAATGGACCTTGAGTGGATAGCTCTCGTCCTTAGGTAGATAGACGGAATTTATTTTAGTTAATGCTGGTAGATAGGAACTTAATTGTAGATTTGATAGCTTTAGAGTCCAAGAGGGAAAATGGATATAAACACCCTCATTGTACATTGTAACATTATCAATCAAGAATAGAAGCAGGAAGAAGAGAAGAGCAAGCAGAGAACTGTGTGAAGAACACCCATGTACAAACATTTGAATTAATAGAAGAATATTTGATTCAAATTCATGGTTTTGTGTTGTTTCTCTGTATATTGATGTTACGCTCATGAATATTTTCTTCCTGTCATACATTTGATTTTATATTTTGTGTATGTGATTTCATGGTTGAATTGAAGTCTGAGCGGGTGAGTGAATGAGTTTCAATTGTTTCTCTAATTGAGCCAGAGAATTCCTGCAAGGAGTGCAGTTGAAGTGTCTGCAAGGAGTGCGTTGACATCGAGGGCTTGGTATCGCGAGTAGCGAAGTCACGATAGAGCTGAAGTCCCGATAGAGGAAAGAGGAAGTTAGCGTTGAATGACATATCGGGTCTTAGGGATTTGAGAACCTAGTGTTCAACCTTTGAACTCACGAAGTCACGATTTTCGATTCCCCGATAAATCAAGGAAGGGGGATCGCACAAGAGAACTATGGGTGCAAAATTCCCGATAGGGAATTAGAGGAACCATTGAGTTCTTCAGGCCGAGGAAAGAAGAAGATCCTGTGAGTGTGCATGGATCTTACGACCTGCGGGTAGTGAAGGGGCCGCGTTGCCATCAAGTGGTATCAGAGCAGGATTATTTCTTTTCTTTTTGGAGCAGAGAAGAGGATTCGCCATGCCGCCAAGGAGAGAAAGACAATCACCTGATCCAGAAGATAGGGAGGTGCGAAGAAGAGGCAGGCAGGTAGTCAATCCAGAAATGGAGAGAAAAATGTGAGATCTTTGAGCAAGACTCGAGGACATGGAGATAGCTCAAAGGCGCACAGTTAGTGCGGGAGATTTCAGCGATTCAGAGGATGAAGTTACAGCCGAGGATGTAGCAAATGAGTGTTTGATTAAATCTATCGCCAGGATGGGTGCGAAAGAAAAAATGGACATTCCAGTTTATGAGGGAAATCTGGATGCAGAAGAGCTTCTAGACTAGATTAGAGCTCTTGACACTTATTTTGATTATGAAGATATCGAGGAGGATAAGAAAGTCAAGCATATTGTTACGTGCTTGAAAGGACATGCAACATTGTGGTGGGATGAGCTACAAGATGACAGACGCTGCAAAGGCAACCAGAAGATCAAGAATTCGGATCGAATGATTGCAAAGATGAAAGAGAAGTTCATCCCAAGAGACTATCAAATAACTTTGTTCAGAAGGTTGCAGAACCTAAGACAGAAACTGATGACAGTGAAAGAATACACTTAAGAATTCTATCGACTGAACATCAGAGCAGGTCATCAGGAGAGTGATGATGAGAAGGTTTCCAGATACCTGAATGGTCTGAGATATGACATTCAGGATGAGTTAAGTATGGTTACCATCAAGACGGTGGAGGATGCTTATCAGATGGCTTTGAAAGCTGAAGAGAAGTTGATCCGTAAGCAATGTTAGTGAGGGCGAGGTAGGAGTCAGCCTAGAGGCAAAGTAGTTTCCCAGGAGAAATACTAGAAACCCAAGGAGGAATGGAAGAACCCTCAGGGTAAAATTGAAAGAGGTGGAACCTCACAAAGACAACCATACATTGAACAGAGAGGACAACATTATGAATAGAGAGGAGATTATGCTGATGCAAACACTTTTCCTCGTACCAGAGGTAGAGGAAGAGGCTGAGGTGGAGTAATCACATGTTTCACATGTGGAAAGAATGAGAACAATTCTTATGAGTGTCCAGAGAAAAAGAAGGACATTGGATAAGATCACATCACAGAAGAGTAGAGGTGAGATGTTGAGGCAGAAGATGCAGAAGGCGAAAGGTCACTGATGATGCGAAAAGATCTCTTAACACCTGGGAAGGAGGTGGAGGACTCATCTCAAAGGACCATACTATTCAGAACAACTTGAAAAACCAAGGATAGGGTGTGCAAGGTTATTGTTGACAGTGGTAGCATGGATAATCTTGTTTCAACTGAGATGGTGGAAAAGCTGGAGCTGGAGACGATTGATCATCCGAGCCCATACAGAGTTTCATGGCTACGAAAAGGACACCAGGTAACTGTTACTAAACAATTCTTGGTTGAATTCAAAATAGGAGGGTATAATGATAAGATTCTGTGTGATGTTATTCCCATGGATGTATGTCATTTATTGTTGGGTAGACTATGGCAATATGACAGAAATGTGGTTCATGATGGGAGAATAAACACATATACTTTAGAGACGGATGGGAGAACCCATATGTTGCTTCCGATAAAGAATAAGGAGGTAAAGCCAGAGGTAAGAAACACAGTACTTCTCATGAGTGGGAAGGATCTTCTTACAGAGGTGAAGAAGAAAGAAGATCCACAATTCTTTGTGGTCAGAAAGCCAAGAATTGTTCTGACTAGTACAAGAGTGGATGATTTACCAGATGAGATTCGGGAACTGCTGGAAGAGTTCGCTGACATCATCGTGGACGAATTACCTCATTTGTTACCACCAATGAGGAGTGTGAGTCATCATATAGATCTCATACCAGGAGCTAGTTTTCCGAATAAAGACGCATATAGGTTGACACCGCAAGAAAATGAAGAGGTTAAGAAGCAGGTCCAGGAGTTATTGGACAAAGGTTTGGTCAGGGGAAGTTTAAGTCCATG
The DNA here is from genome assembly GCA_000966675.3 of Picea glauca. Classification (NCBI taxonomy): domain Eukaryota; kingdom Viridiplantae; phylum Streptophyta; class Pinopsida; order Pinales; family Pinaceae; genus Picea; species Picea glauca. Next base: position 443,270 of record JZKD02S1730304.1, on the reverse strand, counting down.
TGTTGTTCCAAGGGTACTGAGTCCAAAGAAAGACGGAGGCTGGAGAATGTGCATCAACTCAAGAGCGATCAATAAGATAACCATCAGGTACAGATTCCCACTGTCGAGAATGGATGATCTGATGGATTGACTGAGCGGGGAAAAGTTCTTTTCAAAGATTGATTTGAAAAGAGGATATCACTAGATTCGCATGAGAGAAGGCGATGAATGGAAGACATCATTCAAGACAAATGAAGGTTTGTATGAATGGCTAGTCATGTCGTTTGGCTTGACAAACACACCGCGCACCTTTATGAGGTTGATGAATGAAGTCTTGAGGGAATTCATTGGGAAATTTGTCGTCGTATATCTAGATGACATACTGATTTTCAGTAATTCAGGGGATGAACATCTGAAGCATTTGTCCATAGTGATGAAGAAGCTACAACAGGAGAAGTTGTTGATAAATATGAAAAAGTCCTCATTTATGAAGACATAACTCATTTACTTGGGATTTGTCATATCGGTGAATGAGTTAAGGATGGATCCAGATAAAGTAGAAGTGATCAAGAATTGGCCATCACCGAGAAATGTTTTCGAGGTGAGAAGTTTTCATGGCTTAGCTAGTTTCTACCGGAAATTCATCAAGAATTTCAGTGGAATTAGTGCAGCAATGATGGACACAGTCAAGAAAAGACATAAATATTTTCATTGGACTAAAGAGGCAGAGAAGAGCTTCAATTTGTTGAAGCGAAAGATAACGGAACAACCAGTGTTGGTGTTGCCAGATTTCCAGAGGACATTTCAGGTGAAATGTGACGCAAGTGAGTTTTCCATAGAAGCGGTCTTGAGTCAAGAAGACATAGCAATTGCATATTTCAGTGAGAAGTTGAATGAGGAGAAACTGAAATACTCCACGTATGATAAAGAATTTTATGCTATCATACCAGCACTGAAAAAGTGGAGGCATTACTTGATCCCAAAAGAGTTTGTGTTATATAGTGATAATCATGCATTGCAGTTTGTGACTCAACAGGAGAAGTTGAATCAGAAACATGCTAAATGGGTAGAGTATATGCAGAATTTCACATTTGTGATTAAGCATATTTCAGGTACTGCTAACAAAGTGGCTGATTCTTTGAGCAAGAAGTGTTTGTTGCTACAAGAATTCCAAGTCAAAACATTGGGTTTTGGAAATCTCAGGGACATGTACGCAGGAGATGCAGATTTTGCAGAGGCGTATGAAGCAACTAAGAATCCAGTTCTCAGAGACAGAAGCCCTTGGATAGATTATATGATCCAGGAAGGATTGTTATTCAGAGGAAATCAACTGTGTATTCTGAAATGCTCCATGAGGGAGAACTTGTCAAAGGAAAATCACAGTGGTGGATTAGCAGGACATTTTGGCCATGAAAAAAAATTCGTGAAGCTAAGCGAATCATACTTTTGGCCAGGGATGTGAGAAGAAGTTAAAAGATTTGTTGACATGTGCAGGATTTGCCAGCATTTGAAGGGGAGAAAGAAGAATGCAGGTTTTTATCAACCACTGCCCATACCAGAGAGACCATGGGAGGCGATAAGTATAGATTTTGTATTGGGTTTGCCAAAGATGCAAAGAGGTGTTGATTCGATATTTGTAGTAGTGGAAAGGTTTTCAAAGATGGCACACTTCATCCCATGCTAGAAGACCAGTGATGCGACACACATCGCAAATCTGTTCTTCAAGGAGGTCATTCGACTTCATGGGTTGCCGAAAAGCATAGTTTCAGACAGAGACACGAAATTCATAGGGCATTTCTGGAGAACCTTATGGAAGAAGCTAGGAACTAATTTGGAATTTAGTTCAACTTATTATCCTCAGATGGATGGACAAACAGAGGTGGTGAATAGAAGTCTGGGAGACTTGCTGAGAAGCTTGGTGACAGAGCACCATAGCAGTTGGGACCACATATTACCACAGGCAGAGTTTGCATACAACGATTCAGTGAACAGGAGCACAGGAAAAAGTCCATTTCAGATTGTGTATGGCACACAATTGAGAGGAGTCTCTAAACTGAGTGATCCATAATGAACTGCTACTAGAAGCGCTAGTGCAGAAGAATTCGTTGAGGCGATGAAGGAACTTCACAGCAGGGTGAAGGAACGACTGCTAAAATCAAGCCAGGAGTACAAGCACAGGGCAGATCAACATCGGAGACAACCTGAATTCGAAGTTGATGATCTGGTTCTGGCACACTTAAGGAAGGAAAGGTTCCCGAAAGGAGCATACAACAAGTTAAAAATGAATAAAATCAGAGCATGCAAGTTCTTGAGAAATTTCGGAGAAAACGCTTATGAAATCGAGTTGTCGGATGGCATTTGAATATCTCCAATATTCAATATCGCAGATTTATACCCGTACAGGGCTGGAGAAGCAGAGACTGGAGCGGAGCAGCCAGTGATCCAGTGGGTGAAGAAGATGCCAATTGCAGAGAAGCCGCAGATGGAGTGCATATTGGACAATAAAGTGGGTAAGAAGACCAGGAGGAAAGAATACTTTGAGTATCTGGTCAAGTGGAAGATGCCAGCTGGGAGAGTGAAGCACTGATACAAAAGCATGGATAGACCATGCGGGAGCTCATTGATAGGAGCCCATGAAAATTTTCAAGCCGAGAAGTATGATGCAGGAGCATCGCCAGCACGACAAGCGAGCCAGCACGGAAGCGGAGGACAGCTGGACAAGCCAACACACATTTTGAAAACACTTTGGAATTGATGTGCCAAACCTTTAAAGAATTCATTTATGAAGACACACTTGTACATTGTAATGGACCTTGAGCGGATAGCTCTCGTCCTTAGGTAGATAGATGACATTTATTTTAGTTAATGCTGGTAGATAGGAACTTAATTGTAGATTTGATATCTTTAGAGTCCAAGAGGGAAAACAGATATAGACACCCTCATTGTACATTGTAACATTATCAATCAATAATAGAAGCAGGAAGAAGAGAAGAGCAAGCAGAGAACTGTGTGAAGAACACCCATGTACAGACATTTGAAGTAATAGAAGAAGCTTTGATTCAAATTCATGGTTTTGTGTTGTTTATCTGTATATTGATGTTATTCTCATGAATATTTGCTTCCTGTCATACATTTTCTTTTATATGTTGTGTATGTGATTTCATCATTGAATTGAAGTCTGATAGGGTGAGTGAATGAGTTTCAATTGTTTCTCTAATTGAGCCAAAGAATTCCTGCAAGGAGTGCAGTTGAAGTGTCCGCAAGGAGTGCATTGACAGAAGGGTTCAATTAGAGATAGCTTTTGTCCTCATTTTCTCGAAGGTGTAGTTAGGCACAAGTGTCGTGAAAGGAGTGCGCAGGCCAAGGAAAAGCCTTAGGGTTGCGAACCTGAGCAAAGGTTTGAAAGACTCTTGCTGCAGGAGTGCGCAGAGTCGAGCGACTTCAACACTTAGACAAGGTTGAAGATTTTCCGCAAGGAGTGTGTGCAAAGTTCCTTCTAAGTAATTGAGAATTGCAGGGAAGCTCAGGAGGAATAGACCTTCGAATTCACTGAAGGGTAAGTGCAGGGAAGCTGTCGTGGAAAGTCTGAGAGGAAACGTCGCAGGTTTGCGAGCAGGAAAATGAGTCTCGTAGGGGGACTCTTCGTCAATTTCGTGGATTGCACAAGGAATAACGGACGATCGAAATCCTTCGTGGAGATTTCGCGAAGTTCCGTGGGTCGTTGGATCTTACGGAGGTGCAAGGATATTATGGCGTGAACGTCTGAAGGTTCGGAGCTCAGGAGGGGCAGAGCCATTGATCTAGGCCACCGGAGCCATCGGATCTACACGTAGAATCGTGTATCGGGGACTCGCAAGGTGAAGTTCCAAAAGTTCACGACGAGAATTGCGATATCGCGAGATGTGATATCCCGACGGAGGGTCGTGTGGGCCACAGTCAAGGTTAGTGGAGTACAGGTGGCACGTAGTCATTGGGACCTCACCGCGAGAAGTCCCGAATATTTGGTGTTAGGATTCACGATCCCGCGAAGTCCGAAGTTCCGACGAAGATAAGGGACCATTGAAAAGACAACTCACACGTGCATCGGCGTTTCGGCACATCGGGTATCGGGGGTTGGAAAAACGAGGGCTTGGTATCGCAAGTAGCGAAGTTGCGATAGAGCCGAAGTCCCGATAGAGGAAAGAGGAAGTCAACGTTGACTGACATATCGGGTCTCGGGGATTTGAGAACCTAGTGTTCAACCTTTGAACTCGCGAAGTCACGAGTTCGGATTCCCTAATAAATCAAGGAAGGGGGATCACACAAGAGAACTATGGGTGAAAAATTCCCGATAGGGAATTAGAGGAACCATTGAGTTCTTCGGGCCGAGGAAAGAAGAAGATCCTGTGAGTGCGCGTGGACCTTACGACCTGCAGGTAGTGAAGGGGCCGTGTTGCCGTCACAATCATATTCCACATTCAAGACCAGAATTATCTGCAATAATTAACCATGATTTCATCAAGGAACCAAAGAATAATCAGTTACGCTTTATAAAGCATTCAAGTAATACTGAAGTGTAATTGGGAAAGGATTATAACTAACTATTATTTAAAGAATCAATAATTTCCACTTAGTAAGAAGTAGAGACTCTATTCATGAAGTCCTCTAAACTGATAGTACTATAATTTCTATGCTATTTAATTAAACGTGAAACTCATTATACAATTCTTGATCAACAACTACTTCCTAGACTTCACTATATTTAACTAAACTTCCAACAAACACAAGTACTTTCAATTATTTATGAATTAAGGGTATTCAATAATAATGTTGTATTCTACACGAAACAAGATAAAAGAGATTCACAATCAATTATCAGGATCAAATTTAATACAATGCTATCACCTTTTAATCCATATATTCTAATTACTAGAATCTCGGTATGACTTTTATCCTTAAAATTTTATCATAACATTAACTTGACCCTTTATCACTTATTGGAACATAAGTCAAGATTGTATAGACTAGAAACAACCACATTTATGTAAAAAGTGGTTGATATATGTCGATGCGCCATTTTCCACCTTTTTAAAATTAATGGCAACAATCGGTGTATATCAACCACTTTTTATATAAATGTGGTTCTTGTTAGTTGACGGTCGACATGCAACCATTAATAAATTAATACATTTTAAGTGTAATAAATAAATAATAATTAATTATCTTTAATTTTTTAAAACTAATTATTAATAATTTATTACTTAATTGTTAATAATTAATTAATTATAGCTAAGTAATTGAAAATTATTAATTATTAATAAAAAAAACTAATTAATAATTGATATATATATATATATATGGTTGGATTTTTTGTCCTCGCAGGTTTCGAACTAATGACTTTTCAACACGGAGTGGCTTAACAACACACTCTCCTACACATCGGGGACAATTAATAATTGATATTAATAACAAATAAAATATTAATTAATAATTGATTATAAAATATAAATTAGTTAATGAGAAATAAAATACTACATAACAATATAATAAACTAAATAATAATAATAATAATAATAATAATAAAATAACCTTGTGATAATAATAAAGTAAAACTAAACTAAAA
>JZKD02S1730304.1:414200-426865 GCA_000966675.3 Picea glauca | reverse complement strand
AACCTAAATTTAATTTGACTCTAACACTAACTCTAATAACTCTAAAAATATATTATTAATATATTATTATTAATAACTCTAAGGTCTAAGAGATGCCAGAGGACGACAACAAGGGAAGACACAAGACAATACATGACTTTTCCAACAACCCAACCCTTTTATCAAGTCTAACTGGTCAATATTTACAATCTAAATTAGTGTTAAATACAGATCTACTTTAACTAGTCTAAATCACTAAGTCAGTGATTTACAACCTAAATTAACATGATATACACTTCTATTTTAGCTATTCTAAATTACCAAATTAGACAACCACGATATAAAAATTAGCATTAACCATATATCAAATTTAGCAAGTGAGTACTACTACTAGTTAATAGATTGCAATTCTCATTTAATCCTTAAAACAAATCTGATTCGCAAGTCTAAAATTTACAATTTAGAGCTTATTACAATCAATCTAACATTATCACAATCTCATTTAATCATTAATTAATATGTAAATGGGAAATTCTAAATTAATCCCAAAATTACAATCTAACTAGCAATTGACATCATACAACAACAATAACTATAGCAATGCAGAATGCAACAATGAAACACTTATTAACACATTTAATTACCACATATTGTCTATCTATACTAACCGTACTAAAATGACATTTGTATATTAACATTAAAAAGAATCTGCTAAGAAGTGACAATGCCATTAAATCCATATACCTTCAATGAGAAATTAAGCCATACACATTCAATGAGGTTTACTGCCATATGCATTTAATGAAATTTAATGCCATATTCATCTAAAGAGATTTAATTGTCATATGCCTGATCATAATTAATGTCATTCAGAGTAATTCAATGTAGTCGATGCCATTTCTAAACGATGTCCTACAACAACACTTATTACTGCTAATAAAATGGAGGGAACCTGTCCAAAACCAATAATGCCAATTAGACAGGTTGTCAAGTAAAAGTAAAACTCAGGGGTAAGAAAGCCAAAGCAATTAGTTGGTCGTCTAGCAAATTCTAATTTGATTTCCTTCAATGCAGAATCCAATATCTGGCTGTCTAAAAATGTAAGAAGTTTCTGTGTAAAGTAAATGTAAATTACCATTGTTGTAAAACTACGTTGTAATTACACATTGGTTGTCAAAAATAAATCGGAATAGGTGTAGATTGATAAGTCACCAGGTAATCTAAATAAAATACAACTGAATATAAAATGCATCCTCAATCAAATTTATGCACTGACTGTCAATTAAAAACTGAATGGGGCAACATCGCAGAGAACGTAAACGCAACTTTCACAATGAAGATTGCAGAGATCCCCGCTGGGTTTTGGTGCCCAAAATAAAATGCAGAGATCCAATGCAATCTCTATGGTTAAAAGAGAATCGAACGACACCCTTCACCGGTGGAAAATTCGTCAGGTCATAAGCAATGATTGCTATCCAAAGGAATGGAAAATCGTAGCACTGGGAAAATGGAAAAACCGCCAGGTGACACTTTGACAAACGTGGTCTCATCCAACAACAATGGCAGTCTTAACTATGGCATAAATGTAGTACCTGAATAAGCATGTGTAATAAAAAAATATTGCTTTACAGTAGAAGGAAATTCGACTGGTTTCTTGATCGCTATAAAATAAAGTAAGATTTTCAAAACAACGTAGGTAAACATGCAATCAAGAATAAGGAGGGTTAAATTCCCCATAGTAAACTCGCCTTTCGATTTCATTAAAGGCATAAAATGCAATCGCCATCACTGCTACCAAACACAAAGTGCATTACCCCTAAATAAAAACGTTGTACATTATATAGAACATAATGGAAATGCAGATCGTTGTCCTTAAATAAATATATAATCGCAAGTATAAGCACGGTAGCTATGCCCCCAATCACAAAGTAGAACCACCACTAGTGACACCACCAAGTGCTACCCAATACATAGTATAAACGAAGGAAAAAATTACAACTTAGAAACATGAAGAAAAGAATAAAAATGTATTCAAATACCTTGAAAAATGCCAATCGAGTCAAGTAAGGTGCCAAGGTAAAATCATTTGACATAGGTGTGAAAACGAAACGTGAAATTTTGCATAGTAAGGGAAGACCAAAAGTATAACAACCACACAGAAATTTGCCTGGAAAAGCATTAAAAAATTTCGACAATATTTATTTAAAATATCAGAGATCAATTCATTAAAATGCAGAGATTGAACACAAAATATAATAAGCAGTTTGTTGTGGGAATAAATACCACTTCAGAGGTAATCGACACATCAAGGCACATGGTTCACTGACAAAGAACGATCACAAGGTTAGATGACTCGATAGAAACATCCTTCGCCCATCATCCACACACAGAAAATCATGGCGTTTAGATCCATAGGTTTATTAACAACGAAGTGACGACCATAGATCAGGCTCCTAACCAACTGCTCAGGCGTGGAATGATGAATTAGGGACGAAGGAAAAAAATATATATAAACTGCAAATCATCACAAATCAATAAAACCATAGGACGTTCAAGACATGCAGGGATCAAAAGACAAGGGAATCAATCAACAACGAGCTTAAGGCTATGGAGAAAATCAGTCATCCATTCAAATGCTAAGTCAATCATTTTCTTTACCTGATTAAACATACATACTAATAGCGTAAAGTATACTAATAATCTACCATGCATAAATAAAGGAAGTGTACTATATCCCAAGTAGCTCGCTCTGATTTGTTGTCACACGCGCTCTGTACAGCTCCCGCTTACCAACCGATGAGACTTCATCGGTACCTCTCAGCCAACGCTAGGGGTACTCTTCTTCCCCCTTATCCCCACGAGTCGTAAAGGGGCCACACACATTAACCAAAGAATCAACTAGCTCCCAACTTGCCTCGCAAAGCTGAACTACCACTCCTCACCGAGCTGGGTATCCCACCTCCCACAAGCTAAGTCAATCAAGTCTAAAATTCTATAGTGTAATGTAATGCATAACATAATAGATCCATCATCCTCCTCCTCCCTCCTTTATATATATTTTTTAAGTCAATTAATTTCCCAAAATCCCTTTTAATTTAGTGTTCAATTATTTAATTCATAATAATCCTCCCCGTACATGTGTCACCCATACCCTTCATTGCACCATAAATTAATTTCCTTAATTAATTAATTACCCCTATTTCCCTCACCAACCTAAAATCATTCCTATAATCGCTCCTAGGTGTCCCCGTATTCCCTTACAAGTTTTAATGACTTTCCCCCTTACTAATTTATTAGTTGAGTTTAATTTAAAAAGTTCTTAAATGCTAGATACCTTACTAAGTTAGACTTTTTACTTTTTCTTTGTGTTTCCCCTTTCTTTTTATGTTTCCCCCTTTTTCCTAGTTTCCTAATTCTTTTAAATTTCCCTCTTTCCCTTTTCATTTAAAACTCAAATTGACAGTTGTAGAAAATTAAATTTTTTCCCTTTTTCCTTTTTAATTAATAAACTCTTTAATTAACATATGAGACAAAACAATTATTTCTCCTTTTTAAATTTTATCCCCCAAAAGTTTTTTTTTATTTTATAAAATAATGAATTGTTTACCCCTTTCTCATCACATGGTTAATGATGATTATCATTATTATTTATTTATTTTATTTTTTATTGTTATATAAATATATATTTTTATTTTTATCTCAAGTATCTCTTAGACCAAGACTTTAATTTCCTAGACTCGGCGACATTTTATTAGGGAATTTGTTTTAAATATTTCTCATCAAAGTATTCATTCTAAGGCCATATAGGTTTATTCATTTATTATTTAACAACGCGATGTGCCCTTCAGGACTCACTAGGCGCTCCAAGGGTGCCACTCGCCCCATTATGTTTCCCTTGCACGACGTGCCATTCAGGACACACTACGTGCTCCAAGGGTACCACTCACCTCAATTTGTTTCCCTTGTGTGACGTTCCCTTCAAGACAAACTACATGCTCCAAGGGTGCCACTTGCCTCAATTTGTTTCCCTTGCATGAAGTGCCCTTCAAGATGCACTACGTGCTCCAAGGGTGCCACTCGCTTCTTGATTGACTTCGTAGACATCAAAAACCCTTGGAGTGAATACTCTGCTAGGTGATGTTTTGGGAGACTAAGGGCCTCTAAGGAATAAGGTCCCTGCCTTATTGCGCACCCCTTAGAATCATCGTGAGCGACTGTCACAGTCAGCCCTCACGACATCGTGGGGATTCTCGAACTAGGTATTTGTTAACCTATAGTTCTAGCCATGATGGGAGAGCTAGTAGGTTGTGGCTGGGCTGTTGTCCACACCTCTCCCTCAACGTCTCTAGTAATAGTGTGTGGCCCCTCTACTCCACATGTGAGTTTGGTCAATAATATATTGCCATCCTGCATCATCAACGAATCATGTCAGAATATATCCATAATCATATCATCTACTCATGCACAAATGTCATATATACAACAATCAAACACCAATAGTCCACTCCCTGACTCAATCTGAAGTTCAAGGGGTCGCATCGATGCCTATGCATCCTTGGGGTCCAAAATCCTGCACACCCAGGGAAAACTGAGTCAATATCACTTGTCTATGTCAATGCAACAAAATAACATGTCATCAATTCATAATGCCTCATAATCATAATCAAATGCCCAAAAGTATAATAATCTGGATCACTTGCGAGAAAGTGCCCTCAAAAAATAAGCTCGCTTAGTGTGCGCAAGAGAGGGATGTTACATACTCCCCCTATTGGTATAAACTTCACCCCAAAGTTTCACAGTATATAAGTGTTGAAATAATGTGTATCACAGTATCATAATTCTATCTATCAAACAAAAAATGAAAACTCCTGGTGCATATCATATGTATCCTCCTAGGTCGCCGAGTGCGGACTATAGTTGTCCCACTGGACCTTGACCTAATCTACTGTTTGACACCATAACTGTCGAATGCGATGATCCAGGATGTGGATCGGCTCAGCCATGATCGCCCCCTCATATGATACCTGCAAGGAAATCATGTCAATAACATGTGTAGGATCACTAATATAATGTCTCAAAATAGATACGTGAAAAAAATTGTGCATACGCCTCAAAGAATCAGGCAAGGCTAGTCGATAGGACACGGGCCCCTTCCTCTCCACAATCTCGAAAGGTCCCACGAACATATGAGAGAGTTTATCTCCCTTTCCAAACGTGATCGAACTCTTATGTGGTTTTACCTACAAGAAGACTCTATCGCCAACTTCGTAACTACGGTCAACACAATGTGCATCGGCATAGCTCTTTTGTCGATCATGTGCTTCTTTGATCCTTTGTCTTATTGTTTTCATTTTTTCTTACATTTATTGTATCACTTCTGGTCCCACAAGGACCCTATCCTCAAGTCGATCCCACCTCAAAAGCGTCTGACACGGTCGCCCGTAAATAAACTCGAAAGGCGCCATCTTAATGGTTCTTTGGTAATTGTTGTTATAAGCGAATTCTACCAGTGGCAAGAATTCCTCCCAACATTTTTGTTGGTCCATCACGCACATGTGCAACATGTCCTCCAAGGTATGTTTCATTCGTTCGGTCTTCCTGTCAATCTCTGGGTGATATGCAGTACTGAAGTTAAGTTGGGTTCCCAAGGCCTCTTGAAAACTAGTCCAAAATCGTCTTGATTGGATATAATCTTATTAGGCATGCCATGCAACCTCATAATCTCACTGATGAAAAAATTATCTATGTCAGGTGTTTGATACATTGTATGCACAGGAATAAAATGAGCACTCTTATTAAGAGTGTTGACTACTACGAAAATCGAGTCATGCTTCCTTGCTGTCAGTGGAAATCCAACAATAAAATCCATCCAAATAACCTCCCATTTTGATTCCAGAATAGCGTGTGGTTGTAGTAATATTGTTGGATGTTTATGTTCAACCTTTGCCTGTTGACATTCTAGACATCTAGCCAATAGTTGACTATGTTTTCCTTCATTCCTTTCCAGAAGAATAAGGGTTTAAGTTCCACCCTCATCTTCATGACTCTCAAGTTAGCCATGTAAACTGCTCTATGAGCCTCGTTTAGGATCAAGCTCCTCAACTCGTCATTCGGTGGTACGTAAATACGATTTTTAAACCTCAATAATCCATCCTCGTCAAACGTAATTCCTTCAAATCTTGGGACAAGCATTGTGTTTTCTCCGTTAAAATCCTGGACCTCTTTGTACCAGTCATCGTCACGTTGTAAGGTTATAATATTTTCACATAGATTCGTCTAAAGAGGCAACACCGAAAATATGTGTGGTCTCTGATTCAATGCATCTACCACTCAGTTCATTATTCTTTTGATGTAAGAAATCTTGAAAACGTACTCGCTAAGAAATTCTGACCAACGTCGTTGTCGCGTGTTCAGGTCACTTTGCGTAAAGATGTGTTGTAGTCCACAGTGGTCCATATTTAGTTCAAATTTTCATCCAACTAGGTAGTGAATCCAAACCTTCAAGGCATATACAATGGCTAACAACTCCAAATAATGTGTCGCATAGTTCTCCTCATGCCTTCTTAGTTTCCTTGAGATGTAAGCGATCACTCGACCGTCTTGCATCAAGACTCCTCCTAAGCCTTCCTTGTCTGCATCAGTGCATACCAAGAAGTCCATGTCCATGTCAGGGACCTTTAGTATCAGTGTTGTCGTCAACATCTCCTTGAGCCTCCGAAATGATTCCACGCATTTCTCGGTCCAAACAAACTTCTTTCTCTTCTTCTGCAATTCTTTGATTGGATTTGCTATCTTCTAAAATGCCTAGACAAACCATTGATAGTATCCTTCTAAACCCATGAAGTTTCACACTTATGGGACATTCGTCGGCACAGGCCATTCCATAATAGCATTGACCATTGTTGGATCCACGGTGATACCTTTGCCGTAGATGACATGCCCTAAGTAGTGAATCATCAATTGATAAAATGAGCATTTGGACAACTTCCCATACAATTTTTGCTCTCACATACACTGTAGTACCAAGCGCAAGTGATCATCATGCTCCTCCATCATCTGAGAGTAAATCAAAATATCCTCAATGAATACTTGGAAAAACTTGTCCAAGTAATCGTGGAACACCCCGTTCATCAAACTCATAAATACCCCTGGGGATTTTGTCATTATAAACGGTAAAACAATAAACTCGTAATGCTCAAACCTCATCTTAAAGGAATTCTTAGGGATTTCATACTCCTTAATCTGTAACTAGTGATATCCTAATCGCAAATTGATCTTTGAAAACATCGTCGCACCCTTCATATGATCAAATAGATCATCAATCCTCGACAACGGATATTTATTCTTGATCGTTGCCTTGTTCAATTGATGGTAGTCAATGCAAAGCCTCCACGACCCATCCTTATTTCATATGAAAATAACAGGCGCACCCCACGGTGACACACTTGGACATATCAGTCCCAGGTCCAACAACTCCTTCAGTTACATTCTCAACTCTTGTAACTCCGGGGTCGACATCCGATAAGGCGTTCTTTCTATCAGTTCAGTCCCCGATTTTAGGTCTATGGTAAACTCCAAGTCCCTCTCAACTGGCATCCTAGGTAACTCCTCCGGAAATACATCTACAAACTCTCTCACCATCGGAAGGTGTTCTAGACCTTTCTCTACTCCCTTCTCGTTTAATGCAAGGACCACATAAATATTACACCCCTTGTGCATGATCTTCCGTAGCTGCAAGGAAGAGATGAAACTTAGGGAAAATCCCTGGTTCCGACCTACAATCATGCATCTTTTTCACTCATCATCAACCAAGATCAACCATTTTTTCTTACAGCTGAGTATCGTCTCATGTGATTCCAACCAGTCCATACCAATCAAGACATCATAAGATCTTGAGATCGTGACGTACTGGTTGGACCTGGTGACAAACTCTCCCAGGTTGAGGTTACATCCTGTAACCTTTGCTCCAACCTTGTGTTTGGCTCCAGAAGCCATTTCTATGAAGATAAACTCATCATGTTTGATTGTCTTTACCTTAATACTTTTTAGCATTGCACTAGAAATGAAACTCTTGGTAGCACCAGGATCTATCAAAATACTAAGGGTCTGTTCAGCGACGGTACCTGACGTCTCACGCATAGTCGACTGGTGCACTGCCTGGTAGTTATTCACTGCTTCATGAATTTGATAGGCCTTGCCCAAATCTCCCACAATAGTGGGTCCGGCTGATCGAGACACTCTATCCCTCTCCACTAGGCATTCGCACTGGTAGTGTGTCTCCCGACACATCCAACACCCCTTCTTCAGTCCGTTTCTCCTAGTACCCGAAGTAGAAGCTGATGGCCCACCAACCTGGAATCCTGGTTTGTTCGACTGAACATGCCTAAACTGCTATTATTGCAGTCGACATTGTTGTTGGTGTTGTGGTCCCCGATAAGGTGTCCACTGTTGAGGCGTCGATCGTCGAGGTGTAGTGAAAGTGGATCCCCTCTGGAAGCCACGATATCTTGGCGTATGTCTAGCTGGTGTCTGATGCTTCTATGCACGAGATGACACTTTCCCTGCTGGTCTCGCTGGAGTCCTTCTCTTGCCCACTCTCATAAGCTCCTCCTCTATTATGAGGGCCTTCTGGACAACATCATGCAAGATTTGAGGCATCAGAATCCTAACATTTGCACGTATGCTTCCGTTAAGGCCAAACACGAACCTGTTGACCTTAATTTTCTCAGTATTAAGATGCAGAGCATACCGAAGAAGCTCCATAAAATGGACCTCATACTCGAGCACTGTATGGTCACCCTATCATAAGGCATTGAACTTGTTGAGTTGAGGCTCAATGAATTCCTCTGATAGGTACCTTTCTCAGAACCGTTCCTTGAACAGTTCTAATGACACATCTTCGACGGCCATGTTCAGTTGTGGCATGAGCGTTTTCCACCATAGAAGAGTGCTCCCCTTCAGTTGAAATAGTGCCATATGGACCTTCATGTTCGAGGTATAGTCGTGAAGTGAAAAGCACATCGCCATATTCTCCAACCATGCCTCGGTGGCTACGTCGTCTGGGGCACCAAAGAACTCAGGAAATTTGACCTTCTTGAGTTCTCGGTGAATGCTACTAGTACCAACCAGAGCGCGCGGTGGACCCTCAGGGGGTGTCGGGTCCATAGCCTCATCTCTATCCAAACAGTTGATCATTGCCTCGGACATCTGCTGAAAATACCTCATCAACCCAACCACGTCACCCACCGCTATCTGCTCCTACCCGACAACCTGTTCATCTCCCTGGGGGTTGGACCCCTCAGGCATGGATGTTGCTGGAGGTGTCGCGCCTCTTCCCATAGCATGTCGTCGTCTGCCTATGTGACGTCCTCTAACCATGATTAACTGCACAAAACAAGTCAACTTAATTAGCAACATTATAATCAAATATCATATCAATGAAAGTCGTAGTGATCCCAAGTCGCGGGTTCAACCCGCTCTGATACCATGTGTAATGACCCCCTCTTTACAACTACAAGAGAAGAAACAATGCAATTTTTTTTTTTAAGGAAAGAAGGCAACGATGACAACATTTTAACCACAACATTGATGATGAATGCAAGCACGCAGTCCAGGAAATAAGCAACTCTGACTCCACTCACTGGCACAGGGGAAATGGGGAGAAACATGTGTAGGACAATAAGGAGGAATGACTACCCGCCCAACGCAAAAAAGACACGCCTACAAGCTAAGGGACAACTTCCCCCTCCCGACACAATGAGCTTAATGAACAAGACTAGAACCTCAAGGCGCACGAACGAAACACATGAAGGTGTTCCACCCATGCGCCAAACGCAACTTACAATTCTCGACAACACTGAGACATAACACACCGACTCTGGACAAGTTCTTGTTCACCGCTATCCAATAGGGCGCTCCATGATCCCCTCATCAGGAATCATGTCGCCCCCAGGTGATAGATGCGTTAATAACCTTGGCACGACACACCCTATCTGGACCGAGGACTCTAGATAAATCCGACGCGATAGGAGCCGAATACCAACAAGAAAACCATGCCCATACCCCAACAATAGGTCGATGAGATGCCAGAGGACAACAACAAGTGAAGACACAAGCCAATACATGACTTCATCAACAACCCAACCCTTTTATCAAGTCTAACTGGTCAATATTTACAATCTAAATTAGTGTTAAATACAGATCTACTTTAACCAGTCTAAATCACTAAGCGAGTGATTTACAACCTAAATTAGCATGATATACAGTTCTATTTTAGCTAGTCTAAAATACCAAATTAGACAGCCACTATATAATAATTAACATTAACCACATATCAAATTTAGTAAGTGAGTACTGCTACTAGTTAATAGATTGCAATTCTAATTTAATCGATAAAGCAAATCTCATTCGCAAGTCTAAAATTTACAATTTATACCTTATTACAATCAATCCAACATTATCACAACCTCATTTAATCATTAATTAAGATCTAAATGGGAAATTCTAAATTAATCCCAAAATTACAATCTAACTAGCAATTGACATCATATAACAACATTAACTATATCAATGTTGAATGCAACATTGAAACACTTATTAACACATTTAATTACCACATGATGTCTACCTATACTAACCATACCAAAATGACAGTTGTCTATTAACATTAAAAATAATCTACTAAGAAGTGACAATGCCATTAAAGCCATATACCTTCAATGAGAAATTAACCCATACACATTCAATGAGGTTTACTGCCATATGCATTTAATGCAATTTAATGACGTATTCATATAAAGAGATTTAATTTCCATATGCATGATCATAATTAATGTCATTCAGAGCCATTCAATGCAGTCGATGCCATTGCTAAACGATGTCCTACAACAACACTTATTACTGCTAAATAAAATGGAGGGAAGTTGTCCAAAACCAATAATGCCAATTAGACATGTTGTCACGTAAAAGTAAAACTCAGGGGTAAGAATGTCGAACCAATTAGTTGATCATCACGTAATATCTGGTTGTCTAAAAATGTAATAAGTTGTTGTATAAAGTAAATGTGAATTACCATTGTTGTAAAACTATGGTGTAATTACACATTGGTTGTCAAAAATAAATCGGAATGCATGTATATTGATAAGTCACTAGGTAATCTAAATAAAATATAACTGAATATAAAATGTGTCCTTAAGCAAATTTATGCACTGACTTTCAATTAAAAATGGAATGGGGCAACATCACAGAGAAGGTAAACGCAACTTTCATGGGGAATATTGCAAAGATTCCTGTCGGGTTTTGGTGGCGAAAAAAACGCAGAGGTCCAAGGCAGTAATTGAGGTTAAAAGACCATCGAATGGAAGCCTTCACCAATGGAAAATTTTCCAAGTAATAAGAAATGATTTCTATCCAAAGGAATGGAAAATCATAGCCTTGGGAAAATGGAAAAATCGTCAGGCGACACTTTGGAAATCGCGGTCTCATCCAGAAACAATGACAATCTTAACTCTGGCATAAACACAATACCTTAATAAGTCTGTGTAATAAAAAACTATCGTTGTATAGTAGAAGGAAATTCGACTAGTTGCTTGACTGCTATAAAATAAAGGAATATTTGTTGAACAACAGAGGTAAACATGCAATCAAGAATAAGGAGGGTTAAATTCCCCATGGTAAACTCGCCTTCCGATTTCATTAAAGGCACAAAATGAAATTTTCATCACTTCTATCAAACACGAAGTGCATTACCCCTAAATAAAAATGATGTACATTATACAAAACAAAATGTAAATACAGGTTGTTGTTCTTAAATAAATATACAATCGCAAGTATAAGAACAGTAGCTACGCCCCTAATCACAGTAGAACCACCACTAGTGACACCACCAAGTGCTACCCAATACATAGTATAAACGTAGACAAACATTACAACTTAGAAACATGGATAAAAGAATAAAAACGTAGTCAAATACCTCGAAAACTACCAATTGAGTCAAGTAAGGTGCTAGGTTAAAATCATTGGCCATAGGTGTGAAAACAAAAGGTGAAATTTTGCACAGTAAGGGCAGACCAGAAGTATAACAACCACACATAAATTTACATGGAAAATCATTAAAATTTGTTGACGACATTTATTTAAAATTGTAGAGATCAATTCATTAAAATGCAAAGATTAAACGCAGAAGATAATAAGCAGTTTGTTGCGGGAAGAAATACCACCTCAGTGGTAATCGACGCAACAAGGCACAAGGCTCACTTGACGAAGAACGATCACATGGTTAGACGACTAGGCAGAAACATCCTTCACTCATCATCCATGCATAGAAAAGAAGGGTGTTTAGATCCATAGGTCTATTAACACTGAAGTGACAACTATAGATGAGGCTCCTAGATGATTTCTCAGGCGTGGACTGATGAGTTAGGGACGAAGGGAAAAAAAAATATAAACCACAAATCATCAAAAAAAAAAAAAACATAGGACAGTCAATACATGCAGGGATCGAAAGCTAAGGGAATCAATCAACAACGAGCTTAAGGCTATGGGGAAAATCAATCATCCATTAAAATGCTAAGTTACACTTTTGCTTGTTTTATGACAAAAAACATTGTATTTTCACAAGTTATTCAACTTCCGACATATAAAAGTATTTTTTTTATTTAGAATTTCACTTTACAGTAAAAACAAAA
>JZKD02S1730304.1:401925-414060 GCA_000966675.3 Picea glauca | reverse complement strand
TTCCTGCAAACAGTCCCATTTTCACGTTTTCGGCCGAAATATTCTTTCGGCCGAAACCTAGTTTTTAACGGAATCCGTTAAAAAATAAACGTTTCGGCCGAAATATTCTTACCGCAGGAAAATAATTCATTCAAAAAACATTGTACACTAATTTTGACGGCACCGTTAAATTTGACGTGAAAATTTTCGGCCGAATAATATTTCGGCCGAAAGTAATATTTGTTCGGCCGAAAAATTGCCGCTAGAAATTTTGGAGACCCGATTGTCACGAAAGTGTTACCCAGCTTCATGATTTTACCCAGAAGATAATAAGCAGTTTGTTGCGGGAAGAAATACCACCTCAGTGGTAATCGACGCAACAAGGCACAAGGCTCACTTGACGAAGAACGATCACATGGTTAGACGACTAGGCAGAAACATCCTTCACTCATCATCCATGCATAGAAAAGAAGGGTGTTTAGATCCATAGGTCTATTAACACTGAAGTGACAACTATAGATGAGGCTCCTAGATGATTTCTCAGGCGTGGACTGATGAGTTAGGGACGAAGGGAAAAAAAAATATAAACCGCAAATCATCAAAAAAAAAAAAACATAGGACAGTCAATACATGCAGGGATCGAAAGCTAAGGGAATCAATCAACAACGAGCTTAAGGCTATGGGGAAAATCAGTCATCCATTAAAATGCTAAGTCAATCATTTCATTTACTCGATTAAACATACAGACTAAGAGTATAAAGTATACTAATGATCTACCATGCAGAAATAAAGGAAGCATACCATATCCCAAGTAGATCGCTCTGATTTGTTGTCCTGCGTGCTCCGTGCAACTCCCACTTTCCGACCGATGAGACTTCATCGGTACCTCCTAGCCAACTCTAGGGGTACTCTTCTCCCCCCTTAGCCCCCCGAGCCATGAAGGGGCCACGCACACTAACCAAAGAATCAACTAGCTCCCAGCTCGCCTTGTAAGGCCGAGCTACCACTCATCACCGAGCCAGCTATCCCAACTCGCACAAGATAAGTTAGTCAAGTATAAAATTCTGTAGTGTAATGTTACACATAACAAAAGACATCCATCATCCTCCTCCTCCCTCCTTTATATAGATTTTCTAAGTCAATCACTTTCCTAAAATCTATTTTAATTTAGTGTTCAATAATTTAATTCATAATAATCCTCCTCGTACATGTGTCACCCATCCCCTTCATTGCACCATAAATTAATTTCCTTAATTAATTAATTAATTACCCCTATTTCCCTCACCCACCTAAAATCATTCCTAGAATCTCTCCTAGGAGTCCCCATATTCCCTTACAAGTTTTAATGACTTTCCTCCTTACTAATTTACTAATTGAGTTTAATTTAGAAAGTTCTTAAATGCTAGATAACTTACTAAGATAGACTTTCTACTTTTTCCTTGTGTTTCCCCTTTCTTTTTATGTTTCCAGCTTTTTCCTAGTTTCTTAATTCTTTTAAATTTCTCTCATTTCCTTTTCATTTAAAACTCAAATTGGCAGGTGTAGAAATTTAACTTTTTTTCCTTTTTTCTTTTTAATTAATAAATTTTTAATTAACATATGAGACAAAACAATTATTTCCCCTTTTTTAAATTTTATCCCCCATTTTTTTTTTTTTTATAAAATAATGAATTGTTTACCCCTTTCTAGTCACATGGTTAATGATGATTATCATTATTACTTTTTTATTTTTATTTTTTTTGTTATATAAATATATATTTTTATCACAAGTATCTCTTAGACCTAGACTTTAATTTCCTAGGATGGGTGACATTTTATTAGGGAATTTGTTTTAAATCTTTCTCATCATAGTATTCGTTCTAAGGTCATATAGGTTTATTCATTTATTATTTAACAATGCAATGTGCCCTTCAGGACGCACTAGGCGCTCCAAGGGTGCCACTCGCCCCATTTTGTTTCCCTTGCGCGGCGTGCCCTTCAGTATGTACTACATGCTCCAAGGGTGCCACTTGCCTCATATGTTTCCCTTGCACAACGTGCCCTTCAGGACGCACTACATGCTCCAAGGGTGCCACTCGCCTCAATTTGTTTCCCTTGCAGGACATGCCCTTCAGGACACACTACATGCTCCAAGGGTTCCACTCACATCTTGACTAACTTGATAGACGTCAAAAACCCCTGGAGTCAATACTCCACCAAGTGATCTTGTGGGAGACTAAGGGCCTCTAAGGAATAAGGCCTCTGCCTTATTGCGTGCCCCTTAGAATCATTGTGAGCGACTGTCGCAGTTAGCCCTCATGGCATCGTGGGTCTTCTCGAACTAGGTAGTCGTTAACCTATAGTTCGAGCCACGATGGGAGTGATAGTAGGTTGTGGTAGGGTTGTTGTCCACACCTCTCCCTCAATGTCTCTGGTAGTCGTGCGTGGCCCCCCTTCTCCACATGTGAGTCTGGTCAACAAGCTATCGTGAGCCTGCATCATCAACGAATCATGTCAGAATATATCCATAATCATATCATCTAATAAGATGCACAAATGTCATATATACAACAATCAAACCCCAATAGTCCATTCCCTGACTCGATCTGGAATCCAAGGGGTCGCATCGAAGCCTCTACATCCTCGGGGTACAAAATCTTGCTCACTCAGGGAAAACCGAGTCAATAGCACATGTCTATGTCAATGCAGCAAAATAACATGTCATCAATTCATAATGCCTCATAATCATAATCAAATGCCCAAAAGTATAATAATCCAGATCACTTGCGAGAAAGTGTCCTCAAAGAATAAGTTCACTCAGTGGCGCAAGAGCGGGATGTTACAGTTATTCATCATTTCATGTATCTTGTGGGCCTTGGAAAAATATCCAACAGTAGTGGGTCCTGATGATCTAGCCTCTTTGGCCTTCTCAATTGGAAAATATTGTTGGTAATGTGGCTCTCCATGTGTCCATCATCCAGTCTTTTGTCGAGTGCTCTTGGTCCTCAAAGTAGAAGTAGTTGGCATAACAGTTTTTTATCCTTGTCTCTTCTGCTGAACATGCCTAAATTGTTGTTGTTGTTGTGGATGGCGTTGTTGCTACCGTTGTGGTCCTCTATAAGGAGTCCTCTGCTGAGAAGTTTGTCTTTTTGGTGTCGCGAACATAGGTCCAATAGGCATATCTCTTTTCCCATAAGTCTGTCTGGATGGTGTTTGATGCTCTTGCACTCTTTATGTCATTTTTCTAGAAGGTTTAGGAGGAGTCATGATGTGACCCCCACTATTCAACTCTTCCTAAAATATGAGAGCCTTATAAACTGCATCGTGTAATGTCTGAGGCATTAGGATCCTCACCTTCGCACAAATGTTGAAGTTAAGGACGAACATAAACTTGTTGACCTTTAACTTCTTCATATTCAAATGTGGATCATATCTAAGGAGCTCTATGAACTTGGTCTCATACTCTGACACCATGCAACCACCATGTCGTAAGTCATTGAACTCATTAATTTGACACTTAATGAATTCCTCGAAGAATTACCTCTCCCGGAACCATTCCTCGAACAACTCCCATGGCACGTATTTGATGACCATGTTTAATTGAGGTAGGAGAATATTCCAACATATAAGATCTCTCACCTTTAGCTGAAAGACCTCCATGTGGAATTTCATGTTGGAGGTGTCATCGCGAAGTGAAAGGCACATTTCCATGTTCTCCTACCATGCCTCAACGTCTAAGCCATTTGTAGCACTTCGGAATTAGGGAAGCTTCACCTTATTGATTTCTCTGTGTATGCTACTACTATCAGTCGGAGCATGTTGTGAACCCTCATTGGGAAAAAATGCTCTGCCCTCATCTCAATCCAGGAGTTTGATCAACACCTTTGACATCCTCTAGAAGGTTCTTATCATACATACCACATCTCCCACATCAACCTGCTTCTTCTCAATAGTATGTTCATCTCCTTAGGGGTTATACCCCTCAGGCATGGATACTATCGGAGGTGTCACACTTACCACATCATCTACTTCCCCTACATCCTCTAACCATGATTACCTGCATGGAAAATTTCAAAATTAATTAGCAATATATTTGTAATCATTTAGTTAACACAATGGAAGGAATAACGGTCCAATATTGCAGGGTTGAACCCACTCTGATACCATATGTAACGGTCCCTCTGTTAAGACGATCAAGTAAGTAAGTAAGTAC
Organism: Picea glauca; assembly: GCA_000966675.3. Classification (NCBI taxonomy): domain Eukaryota; kingdom Viridiplantae; phylum Streptophyta; class Pinopsida; order Pinales; family Pinaceae; genus Picea; species Picea glauca. The sequence continues at coordinate 409,889 of JZKD02S1730304.1, read as the reverse complement.
AATGGTAAATTGTTTTTTGAAACATCAGTTAGAACAAGTGAAATGCGGTAAAATCATACATCAATAATTCACATTATATTCTCAACTATATCACTGCAAAGTAATAATCAATACAAAATGAATGTTACTACTATATCAATCACATCACAGAAAGATAGCAAAAGGTGTCCACCCTCCCAACCTACCCTACAGGGTTAGGACCTCTAAGACACATAATCAATGCTAAAGTCCAGGATTCATCCAATTGATTTTGACCATTTAAGGTCTCAAGATTGGCAATTGTTATGAGGAACATGGAGGTATCTAATTCCCACATCCCCAATCCTATTCCACATTCAAGGTGAAAATTAACTACAATAATTACCCATAATTTCATCAAAAAACCAAAGAATAATCGGTTACGCTTTATCAATCATTTAACAAATACTCAAGTGTAATTGAGCAAGGAATATAAATATCTATTGTTTAAAGAATCAATAATTTCTACTTAGTAAGAAGTAGAGACTCTATTCATTAATTCCTCTAACCCGATAATACTAAAATTTATACGCTATTTAATTAATCGTGAAACTCATCATACAATTCTTGATCAATAACTACTTCCTAAACTTCGCTATGTTTAACTGAAGTTCCAACAAACACAAGTACTTTCAATTATTTACGAAGGGTATTCATTAATAATGTTGTATTCTACACAAAACAAGATGAAAGACATTCACAATCAATTATCATGATGAAATTTAATACAATGTTATCACCTTTTAATCCATAGATTCTAATTACTAGAATTTCAGTATGACTTTTATCCTTAAGATTTTATCATAAGAATAACTTACACTTTATAATTCATTGGAACATAAGTCAAAATTGTGTAGATTGTCAATTTTAAAAATATTGTAGTTTACTCTTAACTTAAATTGTAAATCTAGTCATCCATTCTCTCTATATTAAGATACTATCATACAAAAGATTTTCCTAAAAACATTTCCCACTAAAGATCTAATATAATTTATAAGCGTTTAATTCTATGGCAAATCATTCAATTTACCTATCATCTGATCCGAGTTCTTATATTCATTTTAAATTCAAAGGATGGCATTCGAGTGGATAAATAAGTATCATGTAACAGTTGATATATATATGTGTACACTCGCTTAATTCCTGAATATCCCAACTTAGATTGCTTAAGGGGAAGTAAGTAAAACATCGATACTATTAATATGTTCTTTTTATTTAAAAACTTTTGTAATGGTGTAAATGAAACGAGAAGTTGCAAGAAGTGGGTAACAACTCCCAAATGGTGTTCCAGTAATGGATTCATCCATACAATTGACTATCAGTTGAGCATACTAATGTGCAATTAAATTTCACTTATAGTTCTTGATTTATGCCCTAAATCTGGTACTGAGAGTCAACTAGAGTTCATTAATATTTAGAAATGCCACCCGAGTGAAATTCCGAGTCCAAGCTTAGTATGGTAATTTAAAATTTAAAACTACCCACCCGTCAGCGACAGGAAATTTGTCAACATGGCACATAGCTTCATAGTGACATTCGTGCAAGGCAAAATCGGTAACTAGTTATGCCGAAAGGCGTACACCTATTGACAATGGGCACAATTAATGATCTTTTAACCTTATTTAACCTTAAACCCTGATCTGATGGATATTCTTAGTGGTCCTCCAAAATCAATGGGTCAGATTTATTGTTCATAATTTTCTTGCATTTATCAAAGCATCAGTTAACATGTTTACTTTTTAACATTTACCTAATCACATTAAAAAAATTACTGTAAGGATATGTAATTTCCACGTTTAAATAATTAAGTAGAATAACATTTCATATTACGACAGACGGATTACGAATTACCACAAAAATTTTATGACAAACGTTCTCAGCCCGGCGTTCTCAGCCGCGAGTTAGCGGCTGTGCTAGTAACTCAACAATCAGACAACCGTGACTCTCGATATACCCGAGACATTCAAGATGCGGGGTTGCAACAATTTGGATCTCATACTTACTCAATCTGTCGACGAGCATACCCATTTTGCAGTGATAAGTAGGAAAAGTAATACCACGAGTTAACCATGACACGGTGGAGACTCGAGCGAGTTCCGGGAATGGAAATAGATAATCCAATGATACCACAATCTTAAAAATAAGAAAAACGCAAATGATAAAGCAGTCATTCACGCTAGTTCTATAAATTTACAACCCTACAAATTTCAAACTACTACGTTTCTAAAAATACCATACGGATTCAATATTTCAGAGTGCCGTTAGTTTTAAAGATCTTACGAAATTTTTCGTTTTCTGAAATGTAAATTGATGTCGAAACTTAATTTAGAATTTCATTCAATGTACAAAAACCATACGAGTTACTAATTTTGTATTTGTACATTAACTTTATAGCCGTTCTAACCAATTCAAATCCGGGATACAATTTATTTGATAGCAGTTTACAAACTTTAAATATCTGATTAAAATAAAGCTTGATAGTGCCCAACGAATATTTAATTTTGGGGTTGTAAAATAATTGGTAGCGTTAAAATAAATGAATTCCATGGCTTCAATCAAAACTAATGCGCAACCATCACGTAAATTTGATTCAAGATTTGCATAATACATGACAACGACTATAACTAAATTCCAATTCAAGTTGCATCTGCTTGATTGAGACTATATAACCTTTCTTGATTGAGACTATATAACCTTCGAATTCAGGAACTGTGAAGTAATGATAGAAATTAAATAAAAGTTCTTATTACATAAACAAAAATTGGAAGTGAACCAAAAAATTCCATAATTCTTATTTTATGCATAAATTGGTAGCGAACAACAATCCAAATTTTAAGATTACACAATGGCTCTTCCTCGAGCTTGGAAGTTTTACTCTGAAATTTACCATACTAAGATACAAATCTACTCTTAATACAAAATAATATTTTAGAAAAAATAAAACCCATCTTAGGTCGAACCATTCTACTCGGATCAGTTTGGTTGACCTGTTCTGCTATCAATGACTAGATCTTCTTCTCTTTGATCCTTCAACTCTGTATTCTGATATCATTTGTTAGGCAGTTACACAATTACACAAATTGATCATAAATAGATCACATAATTACACATATTGTTCATTGTAATGTGTTCATTGTAATGTGCATATATGCACAATCTAAATCACATAATTACACATCCTATTCATTGTAATGCACAATCTAAATTTAGTGCATTCAACAACATGGAAATTAGTTAGCATGTTTTCAACAATTAAGAGACTCCATTAAGCATTTTCAAAAATGCACTGCAACTACCACAAATGCCTGAGCTACTTCTTTCACTTTTTAGCTAAAATGAGAAAATGCCTAAGCTCCTTCTTTCAAATTTTGATTCACTTTTTCGCTAAAATGAGAAGCTCAGATTTCTAGTTCAGTTTGGTTTGTCATGAATTTTTGAATATTACTATTCTCGGTTTTCTTCAATGGAACGACACTAGTTGTTAAGTTCATTAATTCCTTAAGTACCAATGGAGGATCATAAGTCATAGGAAGTACATCAGAATTCATGGACAATAGATCATCTAGTAGGAACTTCAAAACTTGTGCTACCTTAACCCGATCGATGACTCCTTGTTCACCTGTGCTCCCTTAACCTGATTGATGACTACTTGTTCGCCCTTGAAAGAAATCTGACTACTTGTTCGTCCTTGAAAGAAATCTTGGGTATCACTCAGCCCAACATTTCATGAAATAACAAAAAGAAATCGTGTCTACAATAGTAGTGTGATGAAGATGAAGACAAACGTTAATGGATCGATAATTGCAAGATTCGATTGCTCTCTCCTATTGAAAATTGAAAGGCCATACATTCTTAAAAGTGAAACAGCTAGCCCAGGAGTGGAGATAGACAACCAACAGAGGGGGGTGGAGATAACACTTGCTGGAATAAATAAACCACGGGAGTAAATAATTGGAAAAAAAAAACCAGGAGTAAATAATTGCAAATGTGTAATTCGAAAAAAAAAAATAATTTAAATTGAATGTTGTATGGTTAAGATATTGCAAATTGAAAATAAGTTGTTTTCAAGGTTTTTGTATTTTAGAACATATAAATTTTGATAAAAGTTCCATTTGTTGTGATATAAATGTCATTTGATAAAGCATTTTTTTGGCTACAATTTTACATATATTTTTGAGTTTTACTCATTCAAAATAATTAGTATATATATGTGTGTGTGTGCTAGATTTTTATCCTTGTGAGGAATTATATGGGGATATCCATGTTTATGAAGAATCTCCATGTTAATAGGATTTAGAAGAGTCATTTGTGATTTCACAACTTCACATCCTCTCCCCAATGAATCTCCTAGTGTGCATAATTATTAACCACCTTGTGAAGGGGATTTATAAGAGGATATAATCCTTAAACATGATGAGTAGAAATCATGAAGAGTAATCTCTTTTCATTGAACATGTCAAACATGTAGTTTTATCTAATTTTCCATTTTGTTTTGAGTTAAAATAATTTTATGAAGGAAATGAACTATGTATATAAATCTCTAAACTTTGTAATCCTAGTAATTTTCTAGAAAATTTGGACTACATTCATGTGAGTGTTAATGTTACCTCTTATAAATTGATGAACTCATTCTTATTCCAGTCGTCATAATCTAGATGAATTCAATTGGAATATATTGATATAATGTTTGGTATTTATAGGTCTATGATTTTATTTATGATCTGAATTGGATCATTATATATTTTTTTATTATCTTAGTACTTTCTAGGAAGAGAAATTGGAGGAATTGGTTTGCAAACCATATTTTAGTCGTAGGTCCTAGTTCAAAATTTGGGGTCGATAACCTTCTAGTGACATTTTGAGGCATCAAACAACACTTTTTGGGGTCAAAACTTTGCAAAAATATCTCTTATCCCCTCAATGATTCTCTACACGTCAATGTCTTTCCAATGGTGCAAAAGTAACCTCAATAGGAGCTTGTTTGTTGAAATTATACATTCTTCAAGTTGACCTACCTTGTTGACCACCATGGTACTAAGTGGATGCCACATCAGCCCCCATTAATCACACATGCGTAATTTCAAGAAGATTTCAGAAGATCCAAAACCTAACACTTATTGAGGGTTGAGACATGCAAAACCCTAACCATGTATGGTTATCATTTTATGCTAAATACTATGCCACTAGGAGGAGAAAGGGGTTCCATTCCATAGTTTTGTAGAGAATCTAGGAGTGGGACTTTAGAGCATAAGAGATGAAGAAGTAGATTTGTTAGTATCCATTCAAGCCATAGTGTCAAGGAAACTCCATACTGAGTGCCTCTTTCTTTGTATTTTTGTTTTCATAAATAATGAAAAAAGAGAGTACCATAGGCCTCACCTTCTAGCTGGGTTTACTCCCATATTGGGTTTTCCAGGATACATCTTGTGCTAATTTATGTGGATAGTGTGTTGTTTTGTTTGTTCTTTTTCATTTTTGTATTTTAGTTATTTCATTAATTTGAGAAATAAGCTACTCATAATAAATCTGAGATCTAAGGAAATAATCTTGCATATTAAAATATTTCAGAATAATACAGGGTTTGTTGTGACAAACTATTCCAATGGAATATCAATGGAAGTTTATAGATCATATTGGTATCGGGACTATTTTCCTTATATCATTTGTGGGAAGTTATAGGATCCAATATTTTCCTTAAGAAGGAAGTCAGAGAACCCTTTGCATGGTCGATGAGTCTAGTCATAAAAACCTTTTGGATGTAGAAGAAGAGAGATTTGTGCAACTAGAAGAGAAATTCGTTGATTTCTCTTGCGACATGGCCCTTCTCATGGTGGATATAGTGAACAAGTTAAGAATTTCCAAGGATATTGGTGGTTCTAATTAATAAATGGAATTGGGTGAGAAGCTGAGACATAGTGAAGATCCAAAAAAGGAGTTAAAAAAAAATCCCGATGAAGAGAAACCAAATTCCACTCCTTCAAAAACTCTATTCAAAATCAAAGTGAAAGTGGACAGCAAGCCCTATCACTTGGTGATATCAATGTTGATAATTTGAACCATTGGTTTCAATAGTTAAAAGTGGATTTCAATGACCATAATATAGATGAAGAGTAGAATATTTTTTTTACCCAAAGAAAAATAGAGGGCCATGCACTAACCTAGTGGGAAAGGAACATCGAGACACTTAGGTTGGAGGGTGATCCACCATTAAATAAGTAGGAGGTGTTTAAAAACCTCACCAAGTCCCATTTATATTCTATTGGTTATGTATAAGACCAATGGATCCATTGTTACACATTATTTTGGTCACCCCAGTGATCCATTGACAACATGTGTTCATGTTTCCATGAAAAGATAAAAGAGTCTTTCTCCATGAGAAAGTGATTGGATTTCTCTTTTCAAAATTCCTATTAAGAAAGGTTGTCACAGGATGCACCATACACAGGGTGCGACGATGCCTTATTGGCACTCCCTGATCTAAACATGGGTTGCGACGTCGTCGCAGGATGCACTATACCTAGGGTGTGATGATGTCGAAAGCTAAGGAAAATTCAAACTTCATGAAATTTCTAGAAGGTGATCTTTTAGAAGATGAGGTGGCTTCCGAACGGTTTAGATATTACTCGCTTCTTTGATTTGGTGGGATCATCCTAATCTCCTCTCCCATCTCTCTTTCACACTATATAAAGAGGTACCTCTCATGGAAAAGGCTAAACATGAAATGACTAAGATTGAATAGGCTAGGAATTGTATGGAGAATTATGCATTAGATCATGCTTGAGAGCTGCATTTCAGTTCATCAAGTTATTTTGGATATTCTTCATTCAAGGTTGGAGCAAAGGTGTGTTTGTTGGAGAAAAGGGCCATTGGAAGGGGGCCTTGCGACATCAAGGCTTTTGTTGTAATCTCCACTTTCATTTAATATGATACAACAATATGTTTCTTTGCCATAAAACTAGTCTTGTTTTATTGTATGATTCCTTGATCACATGCATACATTCTTGTTGAGTATATTATGTTTCTTTCACTTTGGTTGGTTTATGTTCCCTTGCAGATTCAATATCACAAGAGCATTGAAGTGGAGCTAGGATGACAATGGAAAGAGGAAGCGACATTTAAAACATATGTTTCCCATCTCTTATTAATTAGTAAACTCAATGATTAGAACTTAGGGGTAAAATCATGAATCTGGGTAACACTTTCGTGACAATCGGGTCTCCAAAATTTCTAGCGACAATTTTTCGGCCGAACAAATGTTTCTTTCGGCCGAAATATTTTTCGGTCGAAATTTTTCACGTTAAATTTAACGGTGCCCTTGAAATTCGTGTACAATGTTTTTTGGATGAATTGTTTTCCCGTGGTAAGAATATTTCGGCTGAAATACTTATCGGCCGAAACGTTTATTTTTAACGGATTCCATTAAAAAGTAGGTTTCGGCCGAAAGAATATTTCGACCGAAAACTTGAAAATGAGACTGTTTGCAGGAAACTACAAATTCTGTCCATCTTACTTCATTTTTGGAGGTAGCAGACTCCTACAAATACTCACAATTTAGTTTGAGAATTGATACCAACATTTTTAAAATTGAATCTTCTTTCATTGGGTATAATTTGTTTTCGTTTTCATTGTTTTTATCTAATTTTATTTAATTTTATAAAAAAATCACTGCATAATATTTTTAGGTGAGATTATGATTCAGTGAAATGAAAAATCCATATCTCTAAAAATGCACAACCAAAAATTATGGAAAATTTATATTCATAATTGTTAAAATGTTCTCTTCAAAAGGGTATTTTTAGATTTTACTTTTAAGTAAAAATTAAGATAGATGCAAGGTGTAGAAAAACACGTGTTTAAAATCTGCAACGTTTTCATCTTGGTCAACTTAAAAAAATTCTAGAAATTATAATATTCATCCGTTAGATTCAAAATTATAGTCATAATAA
>JZKD02S1730304.1:364452-378969 GCA_000966675.3 Picea glauca | reverse complement strand
TTATCCACCTCTTATTTAATACTTTATTAATTAATGAATTAATTAATAATCAAATTAATCATTAACCATCATGAACAACTATTTTAATAATAATCAATTAGAAATGTTATTTTAACACATAAATATAGTTTAGCTAATCTTTTTAGGATTATATTATTAAATTAAACATCTTAATAATTAAGGGTCGTTACATCGACTGCTGGAGGAGAAGGGGAAAAGAGAAGCTTCTTCCCTCTTTTATATGTAGCTTTGGTAGAAGGAGGCACCTCTTCTAACCCTGGTGGAGGAGGTGGTGAAAAATCTCTGTGTGGAGAAGGACAAACTTCCTCCTTAGCTTCAATGACCTGCTTGTTGACCTCTGACACTTGAACGGGGACTCTGCCCTTCCTCTTCCTACTGGTCCCTGCTTTGGTAGCACTGGTAGGTGACAAAGAAATTGCCCTCTGTGATTGAGGAGTGGGTGCTAAATCCAAATTAAAATGAGAGGTAACCACAAAATTCTCCCATGAAATATATTTCTTGCCCAATTCCTCAGACACTAGCATTTTGATTAATTTAGAGTGGAAAAGGATAGAATTCACATCTTTAGATTTGGCCTGTATCATATCTGACATCTTACCTATACTGCTCAACAAGTAATAAGGAATATTCATCTCAACCTTACCAGTAAAATGTAGCAACAATATTATATGGTACTAGTATAATGTGTTGAATATCCCTTCACAAGTAAAATATCTATGTATGATCTTCAATAGTCTGTCAAATTGTTCAATCAATTAGCTCCTTAGCATACTTTTGGACAGGTGATTGGCTTGATATTTAGGTTTGAAGAGATATTTTTCATAAGCTGAAATGAAATCCATGTATTTGAACCACCTTTCACCTGTAATGGGGATCCCTTTTGCAGCTGAGATGGAGGCTTCAGTCACTTTAAACTCCAAATCCAAAACCTTAGTTTTCTTACCATAAAAATGAAATGAAAATTGTCTTGCTACGTCTGGATGGCCTCTCTGCATGTTCTGACAGAAGAAAAGGCACCCTACTCTTTGAAAGGCCTCTCTTGCCATGGGTTCTGTATTAAAAGAAGCATGTCCATTGATTTTGTCCTAACTATCTTTCATCCTTCATGTGCCTTCTTCGATTTAGGGGTCTCCATGACTTAGAATGAGGGTTCTTAAAAGGTTTGGTAATTCTCAGGAGAATTTGGTTGGGGTTTCAAATATGAAAGGTTGACCCTATGCAACTGAGTAGAACATTTAACCTTGAGATGGAAGGAGTCATGGGAAGCAGCAAGAGGTTAAGCAACGCCTCTGGGTAGTGCAATGCATACGCAGAGGATAGACTAGTCTAAATCTTGCAACATCAAGGGCTAAGGAAGACAACATAAATCTGATTCACATACGGGCCATGAGGTTTACAGGCCTGAAAAAGAGAGGATATGAGGCTATCATACAAAGAAGAATCTTTTACCGTTGTGCAAACTTAGCAAAACAAAAACCCAATCACAAATTTCCTGTGAGGATTAATACGCAGAGGAGGTAATAGTGGATACCTGTGTAGTAGACACCTGTTGATCTCTTCAATGGAATCATAGGTTGAAAATGAGAAAACTTCAGCCCTAGAATCTCACACAGTATTAAGATTTGGTTGACATGTGGTCGCCTGATCAGAACTGGAGAATTCAGGCAGTGCAACACTGTTGAGTTTTCAAAATTAGAAATCGTTATCAAGGAACATAAATGTAATATATTTGGAAGGAACTTTAACTGACTTATGGCACTAAAAACAAGGGATATGGTATCGGTTTTGGCAATCATGACTTGGGGTGGCAGTATGATAAATGTGGTAGGCGCTACGGAACTGCCTGATGAGTAGGAAACACTTCCAATTCAAAAATATGATTAGATAGGTAAGAGAGGACAATGAGGCATGCTTGTGAGGTCATGAGTGAGGAGAGAGGTGTGTCACATCAACCTGATCATGGGAGGTATCGACCTAGGGGAAAATCATGAAAGGGATCAAAAATAATAAACCATGAGCTAAAAGGGCTCAAGGATCAAAAATCAAATTGAGGATCAAAACATGAGCCATGACTCAAAAGTTTAGTCATCCAAGGGGTCCTGTCAAACATAAATTTAAAGGGATGAAAAAATTGTTTTAAAAAAATTTAAAATCTAAGGCTTTAAAAAAGGTAAAAGAAAACTAAAGACCCAAGGCAATTTAGTGTGATAACATTGGTTGCACAGGGGATGGCATGCCCCCTTCAGGCTGCCAAGAATGAGTAGACTCAATGACTTATCCTAGGGCTATGGGGTTAGTTATTGAAACAAAAATAAAAAGAGAATGATATTTACAATGACATGAAGAGCCACTCAAGGCTCAGGCAAAGTACTTTTTCAGAAAATGCCCATTGACAGGGCCACCAAAAACCTCTTCATCCTCCATATTCTGCAGCTTGAACATGTTGTTAGAGAATACCTCGGAGATTTTGAAAGGACCGACCCATAAAGCTTCAAATTTACCATGCTTTCCTTTATCTTGTCTCGATGCATCCCACTTGAGCACTAGATTGCCCAGCTGAAAATCCTCTTCGTTCACCTTCTTGTCGAATGTTTGCTTGATCTTTAGTTGATGATCATATGCCTTATCTACAAGTTGTTCCCGAGTCTATTTCACTTCAACCAACTGTTGAATCCTCCCGATCATATGATCTGGCTCCCGTTGATAATCCTAGAGGAATTTCTCCACAGGTAATGCAAGTTGAGAAGGAAAAACTGCCTCAACTCCATATACCAGCTGGAAAGGAGAAAGTCCCAAGGATATTTTCACTATCACTCTGTCAACCCATAGAGAAAATTTGAGTTTCGAATCCCATGCCTTTTTGTTATCCTCTAACATATTTTTAATAATCTTTATAATGATTTTGTTCATGGATTATGCAAACTCGTTTCCCTATGGATAGTAAGGGATGGAATGAATCAAATTGATCCCAAATTGTTCACAGAATTGAATTAATGGTTCATCCTTGAATGATACAACATTATTAGTGATGATTTTGTCAGGACACTCAAACCTTGATATGATGTCTTCCAGGAAAACAATGATCACTTTATGTGAAGCGTTCCTTGTGGGAATATCTTCGATCCATTTAATAAAGTAATATGTAGCAGTTAATATCCATCTATGTTGACCACTGGAAGCGGGATGGATTTCCCCGATAAAATCCAGGCCCCACTATTGGAATGGTCCTGAGGCTGCCACAGGCTTCAATGGAAAAGACTTAAGCTGTTGTTTTCCAAAAAAATTCTGACATTTAACACAGGCCCTGATCTTAGCACAAACATCCATGAACAAACTGGGCCAGAAGTACCCATCTCTGAGGATCTTGTATGCCGTGGTTCTCCAATAATGATGCCCCCCACATAGACTGTCATGAAAATTAGACATAATCTTTTGGGCTTCTTGGGGATCAAGGCATTTCAAAAGCACTCCTAATGGATCCTTCCAATACAAAATTTGATCAACAAATTAGTACTTTATTGATTTAAGTTTTAAGGCCCTCACCTTGTTTCTTTCCATACCACTTGGGGGCTGTAAATTTTGTAGAAAAAATATAATGTCTTTGTACCAGCTGCAATCTTCCAATGTAGAAATGACTTGAGGGCCTTTATCATTCATCTCAGCCTACTGATTTTCTGAACATGAGTGAATGAAATTCACCCCCAGTGCTGAGCAATTTGATTGATCCAAAAGCTTGGCCAAACCCTGACCTTTTACCAATTTTGTGGTGCTAATCTCCAAATCAAATTCAAGTAATTTAGCAATCCACTTGCTTCTTTTTCCATCTATATCAGGCTGAATAAGAATTTCTTTTACAACAGCTAATGGGGCATAAGCAATAACTATTGAATGCAGAACATAAACTCTGAAGGACTTAAGAGGTTTAACCAATGCATAGGCTAGTTTGTCCATAATGTCATACTTTAGTTCTTCATGTCTCAATTCCCTACTGAAAAATGAAATGGGCTGCTTTAAGACTTCAACATTCTTCTACAATAGGATTGTTGCTACTATATCAAAAGAGGCAAAAGAAAAAATAAGAAAGTCCTTGGAGTAATCAGGGCTGACAAGAATCGGGGCTTCTATCAAGGCTTTCTTGATTTCATCAAAAGAATCATTGGCCTCAACAGTCCATTTGATTTCACTATCCTTCCTCAGCATGGTTGTGATATACTTAACTAACTCAACAAAATTTGATACAAATCTTCTCAAAAAGTTGATTTTTCCCATAAAATATTGTATCTCTTTTTTAGATCTAGAGAGTGAAAAAGTTTGTATAGCCTCAACCCTGCTAGAATCAATCCTTAATCCTTCAGCTGACATGATATGCACCAATAATTTTCCTTCTTTCATGGCAAACAATGATTTTTTCAGATTCAAAGAGAGGCCAAATTTTCCGCATTTCAATAAAACCTTTCTTAAATGATCACAGTGTTCCTTATCAGAATGAGAATACACAGTTATCTCATCCAAATAGATAACAACAAACTTATCCTTTTCTCCAATAAATGCTATGTCCATAGCTCGCTGAAAAGTTTCCCCTACGTTCATCAAACTAAAGGGCATCTTGGCATACATAAATGTCCCCCAGGGAGTGGTGAAGGTTGTCTTCTCCTTGTCTTCTGGCAAAACAGATACCTGATTGTATCCAGAAAATCCATCGACCACAGACATCCTAGGTGCTCTTGTCCCCTTCTGTTATATGTTCTCCATCTTGGGTAAAGGATAATTATCCTTTTTTGAGCTTCTGTTCAGATTTCAAAAATCAACACCAAGTTTGATTTCCCCATTTTTTTTTCTTATTGAGACCAAATTGGCTACCCATTCGAAATACCTCAAAGGAATGATAATTTTTTCATCTAAAAGCTTCTTAACTTCTTTCTCCATGACAAGCATCAACATAGGATTGATTTTCCTCAACTTTTGCCTGAAAGTTTTGGTGTTTTATTTTAATGGGATCTTGTTCTCTATTATGCTTGTGTCATAAGTTTTGATACCTTCAGAAGTCCAAGCAAATACATTGGCAAATTCTTTCAACAACTTAGTGTATTCTACCCTCTATTGTTTTGATAGGCTTCTTGACAGTTTGACGTATTTTGGATCCTTTTCAGTGGCCACATTACACTCAGTGATATCAGCATCATAAGTGGATACCTTACCTTTCAATGCCACATCATTCCCATCAAATAATCCTTCCAAAGGATCTAGTACCTTTGGTATATGATTGCTAGGTAGCTACACAATATGATGATTAACAATTTTATTGAGGAAAACATCAGCATGAGGAGTGATTTTTGGATCATGATTCTGATCAATGTGCAATGCAGAAAATTCATCAACAATCTCAAGAAAATTTTTAAGTTCTAAATCATCTTCAAACACCTTCCAATATTTTACATTGTCTAGTATAGAAGGCATGTATTTGACTTCTACATCATACTTGATTTTTGGTGGTATAGGAATTCTGAAGTTGCTTGCTGATACAGCCAAAGAATCAACCACAATATTTTCTTCTCTAGGAATGAATGATATATTAAAATCAAAGAAAAAACTGTCCACTAAATCCCATACTTCATTTCTGTAAGATCTAAGCCTAGGATGCTTTGTTTGAGAAATATTTTTAATATGATGGACTATCAATTCAACATCCCCAAATATTGACATCTCCTCTATCCCCATGTCTTTTTCTGCCCTCAAACCCAAGACAAGAGCCTCATACTCTGCCACATTATTAGTAGTCTCAAATTCTAGTTTATATGACAAAGATATAGTTTCTTTAGTTGGTGAGACAAAGATCACCCTAGCACCAACACCTTCCTTGGAAGAGGCTCCATCAAAGAACACCTTCCAGACATAAGTAGTTAGAGGAGGCTCTTCAGAAAATTTGATGGGCTTTTTTCTGATTTTTAAAGAGTCTTCCAGGGCATCGGTGAGCTACAAAATACTAGATCCCATATATGTATCAAAAGAAAAAACAGAGTGATTGGTGGGGTTTGCTTCATCACTAATGATGTAAGCCAATTGAGATTCCTTGTAATTATTCTATGCTCTCCCCCAAAAATAGGAATAGTAGCATAAGAGAGATCCATCTGCAAGGTTCCCCCAAGTCTTTTTATCCGGGATCTTGACAAGAGAATACCAAACTTGGGGGGAATGTCAAAAAATACGATATCCATAAGTATACTCTTCAAGGGAAGCTGAAATAAGTTCACCACCATATCCTCAATGACTCCAAGACATTTGAATTTTCTAGAGTCAAAAGAATATAATTCATGATAGTTCTTTGTGACTTCTAACCCAAGTTAATCCATAAGAGATTTTGGCATAAGATTGTGGGATGCCCCTGAATCCATGAGCCAATTGTGTAGCACCTTATCATGTATATTCAGTGAAGTATAGAAAGGTGGGGATGAATCATCTATGTCTTCTATAAAAGGCCCTAAAATCACTGCTGGTTTTTCATCTTGTAGATTTATGGAATCAGTGGCACTTGGAGATGATTCGGCTATAACATTTTGGATAAATATTTTTTTAAATCCTCATTTTTTATCAATTCCAAAAAAGGTACATGGATCTTTATTTTCTGGATCTCATTCTCCAAACTGAAGGAAGGGGAAGGATTCAAGACCTCTTTGATTTCAGGATGAGGATCTCTGATCAGAAGTTGTGGGTTTTGAGAGTCTTTTTCCTTGTTTCTCACTGTCACAGCCTTGACGGAATATTCTTCCTGAACAAGCTGATTAGGGGCATCAATTTTTTCTACATTCTTCTTATATCTTAGATTATATCTACTAGGATTTTCATTTTCTTTATCTCCCTTTCTTAACTCATTAATTTGAACATCCATTAAATATTTCTCATAAGAGGATTGAGTCAAGTGTGGGGATGGGGAAGTATCACCTAAATAGTGAATCTTAGGATTAGCTTCAACCTCCTCTTCTTCTTCATTTGCCACTAAATTATTATACAAAAGAGCTTGTACCCTTTGATCATCTCTCTCTATGTTTCTAGGTTCCATAGGAAATATTTGGGGAGCATTATTTGGTCTCCTATAGTTACCTCTATTATCATTGTTTTGAGCATTTATATATGTTTGTTTCCCTTCTGATTTTAATTTCTCAATTTCAATGGAGAGAGATTTTACTAATTTGGTCAACTCATCTACTTGAGAATGGACAACAGAGGAATCATAAGTTGAAGCTTTAGCTTTGTTTTTTCTCCTATCCCTATCAGATTTTCCCATGAGTCTATATGATGCCACTATGTTGGATTCTACCTCTAAGAGAGCATCTTGCATATGAACCAAAAAGGTCACCTTTCTCTCAAAATGAGGTAGAATTCAGAATCAAAAGCACTGGCATAAGTGATTTTTTCCATGGTTTCAGTGGGTTTGATCTCATCAAATATCTTCTTGTACATTTTGTTAAATCTTTTAGAAAGTCAGAGACAAACTCTCCTTCTTTCCTTTTCAAAGATCCAAATTTGGTGATGTAGTACAAAAAGTCCTTTTTGTCACCACAATGCCTCAAGAAGGCTTCATCCAATGCCTCAATACCAGTAATGGATCCAGGGGCCAGACCCCTGAACCACTTCCTAGCCTCACCAAACAGGCTTTGGAAGAAAACCCTCATCCAAACATATTCATTTTCAATATTTTGGTTATCTGCATAGCCGTAGAAAGAAGAAAGATGTTCCTCGGTTGTTACATCTTCTTCTCCCATAAAATTAGGCATGTATTTCAAATAATATTTAGGGGGAAGAGCATTTAGTGGCTGATGTAGAAGTAGAGGAGCATATCTTGCAGCCACTATGGCATCCATCCTATTAGCAGGAGGGTTAACAACTGTCATTTGATTTTGGATTCTTGGTGAACAAGAAGGAGAAGGAGAATTGGTTGTATGTAGAGTAGAAGAGGAAGGAATGGATGAAGGGGGGGTTTCAGTTTTCACAATAGGAGGTTGGGTTTTTGAATAGTATGGTAAGGTATAAGAGGGAGATGAAGTTCCTACTTCTTTGGCCGAAAAAGTTTTAACAGAAAGAGGTGTAGAAAAACCTAAAGTAGGGAAATCTTCAAAACTATCAAGACTAGAACACCTCTCAATATCAGGGGAAGAAAATATATCAATGTTTTCCACTTTCAATTGAGTCTCAAAGGAATATTATTCAAAAGGAAACTCTTCAAAATCAAGATTTTTAGATACTTCAGCAGAAGATACAGGAAGCTTACTTGATAAAACAGTTGGAGTATCAAGAGAAGAATCAGGAAAATGACCAAAAGCACTTGTAGTAGCAGTAGAAAAACGTTTTTGGGAAGCTTTTCCTTTCTTGAGTATCATGTCTAGGTCAGCCTTAGGTGGTACCAAAGGTAGTTGTGTATTAAATCTTGTATGTCTGCCTTTAGGTGCCAGAGCTAAAACAATGGAGTCGCTAGGTGCAGTCTACAATCTTCGAAATACTGAGTTCTAATGCACCTTTAGAACTAGAATACAGTGTCATTTTAATCTCAGGGAAAGGTCTTCAAACTATCCCCGACAATAGCACCAAGAATGTTAGCACTAGGATTCACCTTCATATTGCATGGAAGGAAAGCCCAGTACCCATCAAGTTATATGTGAATGGAAGAGTGTTTTAAAGGGTCAAATGGAAAAGGACTCAAATGGTAATGTTCTAACTCAGACAACATGGCTAACATGCACCAACAATTAAGGTCTTGGCTAACTTCTATCAACAGTTTGGGAGTAATTATGAATAGAGGGAAGACTTGAGTGAGAGGAGTGAAGGGACTGTTGCAAACATCAGGTCTACAAAAGTCTAAGGAAGAAAGTTACTAATCACAAGATCTTCTTGACATCAGAAACTAAAGAAGCTAAATAAACATATGATAATATAATGATCAAACATCCACCATAACATCACCACAATAATTCATGTGAATCTTTCAAAGCATGAACGTTTAGCATCAGAAGCACATAGATTGAAAGAGGAGTTGTTTTCTATTATCCAAAAAGTCTTAAGTCCAGTACATCACTAGATCATAGTTACTTCATCAAAATATTAGAAGTAAAATGGAGCTTTGTTCAACCTTCCGAACCTACTAAAGAAATTGATCTATCTATTTATAACAAGAAAGGGAGGCAACAACTGGAGGTATGATTTGGCTAGTTTCCCTTGAAAATCTCTAAACATTTATTTGTTCTAACAACTAGAATAACAACCTATGCTATAAAATAGGGAAATTTTGGTGACTAATCCAATCATGATTCTAATTGCTTTGATCCTATTTTGTTTCTCATCTCTTGTTTTTCCATGTGTCCCTTTGGATCCTATAGTTGTCCTCAAAATACCAGCTGCTACTTCTGTAGCTTTCTCCATCATCAACTTACCCAAAACGATGTTCGCCTACTCCTCCTAGATTCCTGGTGTTTGCTAGAAATTTCCTTGGGTATCAACTCTGGGTAGCACATCATAAAACAGAACAAGGAGAGAAGGTAATGCCTGTAGGTAGCACCACAATGCTGCATATATGCGCCAACATTGGTCCTCTATTGAAATATTGGGTAGCACCTCTAGGTAGCGCCCCTGTGTTTTGCATGTGTGTAAACCTGCTCCCTGCCAAATATTATGTAGCACATGTGGGTAGCGCCATTGTGTTGCACTTGTATTTCGATTATGTTCTATGGAATATTACACAACGCCTTTACGTAGCGTCACTTAAGATGTGTCTCTTACAGGTTTGGGTAGCATTGCCAAAATGCAACACCTTTCAATATTGAATATGTACAGAGCAGTGTGTGTCCATTCATGATGATAGACCCACTTTACTTAGGTGCCTTGACCGTACCATAGGTAATTCCTTTTACCACTAGGTGAAGCTATGACTTAGAAAAAACTAAAAATCCATATAGATAAACGCCTAGAAGACTGTATAGATGGAACAACTAGTATGTGCATATCAGTTAACCCTCCTGAAAAAGGAAAAATTCTCAAAAATGGGGCTTACCATTACCAATTATTTTTTCATTTTAACACTTAGCCTCACATTTTTTCTGCTAGAAAGAGGATCTTCAATTGGCACAACAGACTTATTTTTCCAAGGATTGATTGGCTTCTTCTATGTAGTTGTTCTCTCCTTAGTTGTTGGTTTATCATCCTCAATGTCAGCTTCAACCAACACCTGTAAATTCCTTTGGGCTACCTCATCTTGAAATTGTTTTAGCTCTTCCTTTAACTTCTTGTTCTGAGACTGAAAGCCTCAGTTCTGTATGTAAATATTCTTCAGCTATTTATGAATGGGAAGAGCCTTTCTCACTGCAAACCTTGCCAATTCAAGGGTATGATTGTAGACATCCATGAGCTCTTCCATTTGAGCCAAGTGGAGCTTTTCTTCTGTTTTAAGACAAGATGTTTCTTTCCTTTCATATCTAAGCTGCTTGATAAGCCTTTTGTAGGTCTGACTGTCAGGAGGGACAGTGGCATGCTCAGTCTTAATAGGATTTTCCTCATACTCTTCTTCCTCCTGCATGGGAAGTGTTTTTACCACCTCACCAGGTTTCTCAGTGGCCTTACTTTTACCCTTCATTCTCTGCATCGTGATTTCTTCATTTCTTACCACCGGTTCCTTGAAGTGTTTCACAGGGGTTTCCTCTTTTCTCTCAAAAGGTATTTTAGTACCTTTACCTTTCTGTACAAGGGATTCTTGTTTTCTTTCGACAACCTTCTCAATTCCTTTCTCAAGGATCTCATCTCTCTTCTCCAATGGTCCTTTAGCACATTTACCCTTCTTCTTTTGTACAAGGGTTTATAATTTCTCCTCTACAGGATTTTCAATATTATTCCCCTTCTTCTTTTGAATAGGGATCTCTGGTAAGGACTGTTATCTATAATCCTCGTTAGGAATTGATGACCTTTTGAAAGGTCTTTTACCTTTGATTTCGACTATTGGAGGAGAAGGGGAAAAGAGAAGCTTCTTCCCTCTCTTAGATGTAGCTTTGGTAGAAGGAGGCACCTCTTCTGACCCTGGTGGAGGAGGTGGTGAAAAATCTCTATGTGGAGAAGGACAAACTTCCTCCTCATCTTCAATGACCTTCTTGTTGACCTTTGACACTTGAACATGGGCTCTTCCCTTGTTTTTCCTATTGGTCCCTACTTTGGTAGCACTGGTAGGTGATAAAGAAATTGCTCTATGTGATTGAGGAGTGGTTGCTAAATCCAACTTAAAATGAGAGGTAACCACAAAATTCTCCCATGAAATATCTTTCTTTCCCAATTCCTCGGACACTAGCATTCTGATTAATCTAGAGTGGAAAAGGCTAGAATCCACATTTTTAGATTTGGCCTGTATCCCGTTTGACATCATACCTATACTCCTCAACAAGTAATAAAGAATATTCATCTCAACCTTACCAGTAAAATGTAGCAACAATCTTATATGGTACTGGTATAATGTGTTGAATCTCCCTTCCAAAGTAAAATATCTTTGTATGATCTTCAATAGTCTGTCAAATTGTTCAATCAATTGGCTCCTTGGCATACTTTTGGACATGTCATTGGCTTGATACTTAGGTCTGAAGAGATATTTTGCATAATCTGAACTCAAATCCATGGCTTTGAACCACCTTTCACCCATAATGGGGATCCATGTTGCAGCTGAGATGGAGGCTTCAGTCACTTCAAACTCCAAATCCCCAACCTCAGTTTTATTACCATCAAACTGCAATGCAAATTGTCTTGCTACCTATGGATGGCCTCTCTGCATGTTCTGAAAAAAGAAAAGGCACCCTACTCTTTGAAAGGCCTCACTTGCCATGTGTTCTATATTAAAAAGAAGCATGTCCATTGGTTTTGTCCTAACTATCTTGCCTCTTTTATGTTCCTTTTTCGATTTAGGGGTCTCCATGAATTAGAATGAGGGTTCTTAAAAGGTTTGGTAATGCTCAGGATACTTTTGATGGGGTTTCAAATATGGAAGGTTGGCCCTATGAAATTGAGTAAAACGTTTAACCTCGAGATGAAAGGAGGCAGGGGAAGCAGGGAGAGGTTAAGCAACAGCTCTGGGTAGTGCAATGCATATGCAGAGGATAGACTAGTCTAAAGCTTGCAACTTCAAGGGCTAAGGAAGACAACAATAATCTGATTCACATATAGGACATGAGGTTTACAGGTCTGAAAAAGAGAGGAGATGAGGCTATCATAGAAAGAATAATCTTTTATCATTGTGAAAAATTAGCAAAACAAAAACCCGATCACAAATTTCCTGTGAGGATTAATACGCAGAGGAGCTAACAGTGAATACCTATGTAGTAGACACTTAGTGAGCTCTTCAACGCAATCATAGGATGAAAATGAGGAAACTTCAGCACTATAATCTCGCACAGTAGTAAGATTTGGTTGACACACGGTCGCTTGATCAGAACTGGAGAATTCACACAGCACAACACTGTTGAGTTTTCAAAATTAGAAACCCTTATCAAGGAACATAAATGCATGATCTTTTCAAGGCACTTTAACCGAATTCTAGCACTGAAAATAACGGATATGGTAGCGGCTGTGGGAATCATGACTTGGGGTGGCAGTATGATAAATGTGACAGGCGCTACAGAACTTCCTGATGAATAGGCAGTGCTTCCAATTCAAAAATATGATTAGATAGGTAAGCGAGGACAATGAGGCATGCTTGTGAGGTCATGAGTGAGGAGAGAGGTGTGTCACATCGGCCTAATCATGTTAGGTATTGACCTAGGGGAAAATCATGAAAGGGATCAAAAATAATAAACCACGAGATAAAAGGGCTCAAGGATCAAAAATCAAATTGAGGATCAAAACATGAGCCATGAATCAAAATTTTAGTCATCCAAGCGGTCCTATCAAACATAACTTTAAAGGGATAAAAAAATTATTTAAAAAAAAAAATAAAATCTAAGGCTTTAAAAAAGGTAAAAACAAACTAAAGACCCAAGGCAAGTTAGTGTGATAACACCTATCCGTTTAGAGGTGAGGTAGTCACCACAAGGGGGGAATATCGATGACCCTAGGGGGATTTATAGGAAAAGTGTTAAGTATGAGTAGATTTCCCTAGAGATCAATTATGTATGATAGGAAGATCCCGGAAACGAGTCTTGGGAAATTTTAAAGGTTTCCAAAAGGGTTGAGTGAATTGTCAAGAGTAGGGTACCTACCCAAGACACAATGAAAACAAAGGATGCTTGGAATATGTTAGTTGGAAAATAAATTTAATCTTGTTGTCCCTATTTTGCAGAAACAATAAATTATATATATCATCTCTATAAGGATAATAAAGACTGCAATATAACTGATAAATATATGAATTAATCAACAAGATATAAACTAGTAAAAGATAGCTTAATACAACAATGAACAAGAAACACCTTAGCACAAAATCAAGGCTGAAAAAAAAGGACCAACTGCAGTGATATTATTAGCCTTATGTTTGTAGAAAACCAATATTAACAATAGAAAAATCAGCCACTAGAAACTACCTCTAACTATCCCAATAGGTGCCCTAGACTTAGTAGAGAGATAGGGAAAAGTTAGGGTTAAATACTAGGGTTAGTTTAGGAGTTATTAAGGGTTAAAGGGTTCTATTTATGCAACCCTAATGGTTTTCGGTTAGTCTTTTAAGAACAAAAAGAATTTGTGGCTGAAGGGGGATGACTCAATGAGGAAAGGGATCCAAAGGCTCAAGGAACACATTCCCAAATATACAACTTTAAAACTTGAAATTTCACATTTACCAAGGCAACAATTTATTTCTCCAATGCAACAAGTAAATGACTAGTGCCTTTAAAAAATGGGTTAATATATTCAAACAAGGAAATATCTAGAGGTACTACCTCCTTGGGGGTGTAAATCTTCTTACTCCCCAAGGTAAGTATCTCTATCTAGGGTTTGGGATAAGAGGGTGTATGCCCTTATACTTCTCTTAGAAAACCCTTGTTAAAACAATAACATGTAAGCATAAAATGATGGAAACTATGGTGGGGGTGTATTTCCTTATCCTTCCCACCTATCTCTATAAAAATATCCTTGAATTGAATACAAATGATAGCACAATGTAAAAAACCTTACCAATTCAAGGAAAACTCTAAGACAAACCACCACAATAACTAGATAATAACCTTGCAAGGATAGTGCCTCAATTCCATCAACAAATAATTCAAGAGATAGCCATAAACAAGAGAACAAGAGAGAGAAATAGCCAATGAGAGTGAAAATTCTAGCCCAATACTTCTCCTAGTGGGAGATTTATGATTTAAAATGAGATCTTATGATCTCTATTTATACAAAATGTCTCCAAAATAGTTTGTCCACATAAATTTTAGGGTAAACCAAAAGAATAGGGGTCAAAAACCCTAACATTTCCCCTTTACACAAATAATATTAAACAATTCACTTAAAATTTACCTTTTCACAAAAAGAAATCCTAACTTAAGGTGACAT
>JZKD02S1730304.1:291280-329739 GCA_000966675.3 Picea glauca | reverse complement strand
CTCTATGGGTGACAGAGACTGAAATCCAAAACATACCTCGAAAGGTGAGAAGCCAGTGGAAGAGTGTGTGGCTCTGTTGTAATGGTGCCACTTCTATAAAGCATGCATTAGGAAGTAGAATTCTTTGGCATAGTTGTTGTAATTGAATTTGGGTGTGAAAAGGATCTCGAAGTGGTATGTCACCCGGTGACCTCCCTGTTTACGCACCACTCCAATAGTAAATTGAGAGGCATCCATCTCAATTTCAAAAGGTCATTCCAACTCCAACAAGTGAAGGATCAAAGCAGAGAATAATGTGGTCTTGAACTTCTCAAATTGTTGTTGTGTGGATGCATTCCATATGAAGTTGGCTTGATTTGTTAACTGATGCAACAAACGACATAGCTGAGAGAAATGGGAGATCAATTTCCTGGAGAAATTAGTGCCACCCATAAATATTTTGAGCATATGCACTTTGGTTAGCGTTGGCCATTGATCTATGGCATGAAGCTGATGCTGCCACAGTAAGTCCAATACTGTGCATACATGTTGAAGAGTTGTGCACTCGAACCTACTAAAAATCAAAATATCATCAAGATAAATAACTACCAACTTACCCAGGTGTGGCCCAAATATGTCCTTGCTTAGCCGCATGAATGTTGTTGATGCCATGGTAAGGTCGAAGGGCATGATCAACCACTCATAAAGACCAAACTTAGTCGTGAATGTTGTCTTACATATATATGTTGGCTGCATGCACACTTCATAATCTCCTAATGTCAAATCCATCTTGGTGAAGAAGGATGCCCCTTGTAAGTGGTTGAGAAAATCTTCAATCTGGGGTAACGAATAGTGGTATTTAATTAGGGCTTGTGTGAGGACGTGGTAAGAGGTAACAAGACGACATTTAGTAGTCTCCAGATTTTGAATAATTAAATCTAGAGAGGCGCAAGGGGAGGAGGAGGATTATCGATGGCTAGATTTGAGGAATTGACCCATTTGACGTTCGATTTCGGTAGTGGATTTGGGAACAGATCGAGATGATGGGGCCTTGGTTAATGATGCATCATGAATGAGATTGTAACATACCTCGCCAGCCATAGGCCGAGGTATACTACCTGCAAGCCCACCCTTGGACTTCTTTCTCATACTGATACCTTCTTTGTTTATTAAAGATGCATAAGATAAGAGAATTAACAACATGCACAGTAATATCCAGTAAGCATGCATGTTCTAAACATTCAATTAACGATAATTAAATATACAGTGGAAAAACATTCATACATAGATAATAATATCACAACGGAGAGCACTTATATTTATGAAAGATGACACTAATTGGCTACAGACCAAGGACGTTCCACCCAACCATAGACAATACTGCTCCAAATCTCAACACCAGCGTCACCCCTACGCTAGGGCTATGAATCCATAAGGACAGTTCCAGAGTGAACTTGGCTTCCCAAACCAGTCATCTCTCAAGATCTCACAGGCTTCCCAACACTCACAGCAATCCAAGTACCCATCTCTCTTCTACCCATCTCGCACCACCCGAGAGAACGAACCTCCACCTTTCTCTGCCACATAGTCCCTCAGGCAGTCCTTCTCCTTATTCGGGCCTCCAATGCAACTGGTCTAGAATCTCAATGCCATAACTCTCAGGACTCACGGTTGTGAGCCATGCTGGACAGAGGCCACTTCATCTCAGACATGCAATCCTCAAGGCACGACTCGATCACACTAGCGGCCACTACAACCAACTATCATGTGGCTAATTCTTTCATAGTTTAGTCCCCCTTCCCAAGATCAATAAGTAGGTGAGGATGGATGGAGGAAGTAGTTAAGTGCATGGGAGTGTGTGAGGGTAAGAATGAGGTAACACAAAGGTGACGGAGCGAAGAAGCCAATGACCAACCCCACAATTGTACCAGGGGCGGGTTTAAGTATGTTCGTGGGGAAATCAAGAACCTCCTAGCCTCCCCAAGAAGCTCACATAACCAATTCCCCCCCCCGCCCCCTTTAGGAAAAAAGGTGATTAACATAGGAATAAACATTTATCTTCTCAATCCCCCATCTCTTGTGGAATCATATTCCCCCCTATAACTCTAGTCCTTGTCCGTCTAGTAGCTAGTGATGTGTTTATTATTAATAATGATCAAAGTATTACATTTCTTGGGCACAATTCCCCTTTAAATAATTTTTTGGGCACTCAGGCCTCTCAGCATTGTAACAATACATTATTTAAAATGGGGGTTCACAACTTGGGGTGTTACATCCCCTCTTCCTTATTTTGGCACTAGCCTCAGTGCATATACAAAATAGAGATCACAATCTCAAATTTATTCAAAAAGTTGTGGGTACTCTGCCCACATGGAATATTCATGCTCCCAGGTAGCATCTTCAGGACCATAGCAGGTCCACTGAACTTTTACCAACTCTATAACTCGATTTTGGAGAATTTTTACCTTTCTGTCCAATACCCGTGCTGGTTGAACTTGAAAGTCTCCCTTTGTCTCTACCTGAATCAGATGCCAATCAATAACATGGTTAGAATCATGTACATATTTCTTTAGTAAAGATACATGAAATAGATTATGCACATTCATGGAAGCACATAATGCAAGCATGTATGCAATTGACCCTATCCTGTCCAATATTTCAAATGGACCACAGAATCTGGCTTCCAGCTTTGTACAACTACCCAATTTCAAAGATCTTTTCTTGGGCTTCAATTTCAAAAGTACATGCTCCCCTACTTTAAATTATCTAGTCGTCATGTTCTTGTCTGCATAAAATTTCTGTCTATTTTGAGCTGCCTTTAAATTCTTCTTAATATTGACCAACTGGTCTTCCATGTCCTTGAGCAACTCTGACCCAAGTACCACTCTATCTGTTGGGTTGTTCGAGCTCACTGGAGTATTTCATTTCCTACCATACAAGGATTCAAATGGGCTCATTATCAATGAAGATTGATACCCATTGTTATATGCAAACTCAACCAAGTGTAAGTAATCTTCCCACTTAGATGGCTTATCCATCACATACATTCTCAGCATGTCTTCAATTATTCGATTGACTCTCTCTGTTTGCCCATCTGTATGGGGATGATATGTTGTGATAAAGTTTAGATTTGTGCCAAATCCTTTAAACAATACCCTTCATAAATTGGAGGTAAACTTTGTATCTCTTTCTGAGACAATTGTCCTAGGTATCCCATGCAACCTAGCAATTTACTTCATGAAAATTTCTGCAATATTAGCCGATGTATGCAGTGTCTTCATAGGCACAAAATGAGCATCCTTTGTTAATTTGTCAACCATGACCATAATTGAATCATGTTGCTTATTCGTTCTGGGTAATCCTGTGATGAAATTAATGGTGATCACTTCCCATTTTTTCTCTGGAATTGGCAATGGCTACGGCAAACCCACTAGGTGCCTATGCTCAGCGTTCACCTTCTAACATTCCATATATTGAGCGATGTAATTAGCAACATCCTTCTTCATTCCCTGCGAAAAGAAATGGCTTCTTACTGTTGTAATTATTTTCTAATAACCGGGATGTCCAACATAAGGAACATCATGCATTTCCTTCAGTACCAAATTCCTCATTTCTCCAGAAATAGGAACATAGATTCTTTTTTTATGCATGAGTAATATGTCTTCCTTTATCTCATACTCCTTTATTTTTTATTGTACATCGCCTTTCTATAAGCTTTCCTTTACCTGTAGGTAATGCTGGTCTGTAACAAGACCATCCAAAAATTTTCTCTTCAAGTCTAACTAATGCATACTGAAAATAGTAGCATGCACGAGATGCACTCTTCTACTAGGTGCATCGACAAGTTTATTCTCCTTTCCCTTGATATGCTTGATATCGAAGTCATATTCACTTAGAAATTCCAACCATCTTGTTTTCCTGAAATTCAAGGTCGATTGTTCAAAAAGACACTTCAGGCCAATGTGGTCTATCCTTAATTCAAATTTCTTCCCCATGAGATAATGCCTCCACATCCTCAAGGCATGAACAATGGCAACAAGTTCCAAGTCATGCGCGACATAGTTCCTTTCATGTTCCTTAATCTTTCTGGACTCATATCCAATGACATGTCCATTTTGCGTGAGGACTCCCCCAAGTCCTTCCTTACAAGCGTGTGTACATACCACAAAACTTCCATTTGGGTCAACAATATTTAACACAGGTGCACTAGTAAGTAATTCTTTCAACATATTAAAATTCTTTTCACACTTGAGTGTCCATTCAAATTTAGTTCCCTTCTTTTGCAAATAAGTGATGGGATGAGAAATCTTAGAGAACCCTACTGTGAAGCTTATGTAGTAGCTATCTAATCCCATAAAAGATCTGATGTCTGACACATTTCTTGGTGTTGGCCACCCTCTAATGGCTTCAATATTCTTTGGATCTACTGCTATGCCCTTCTCTGAGATAATGTTCCCCAAGTAATGGATCTACTTTTGATAAAAAGAACACTTACTCAACTTGTCATACAACTGATGTTCTTTCAGTACTTGCAATACCAATCTTAAGTGATGTTCATGCTCCTCTTCAAACTTAGAATAGATAAGTATGTCATCTAGGAATACTATGAAAAACTTGTCCAAATAATTTCTGAATATGCCATTCCTTAAGCACATGAAGACAGTTGGTGCATTGGTCAGTCCAAATGGCACCACTACAAATTCATAATGCCCATACCTGGTCCTAAATGTTGTCTTATGAATGTATTCTTCCTTGATTCTTACCTGATGGTATCCTACCCTCGGGTCAATCTTTGAAAATATCTTTGCTCCTCTTAGCTGATCAAAGAGGTCATCAATTTGGGGTAGAGGATACTTGTTCTTTATAGTGTACTTGTTCAACTATCGGAACTCAATACACAACCTCAAGGTTCCATCTTTCTTTTTGATAAAAAGTACTGGTGCTCCCGAAGGTGAAACACTTGGACGTATGTACCCTTTCTTCAACGATTCCTCCAACTACATTTGTAATTATTTTAACTCTGGTGTGCTCATTTTGTAAGGTGTTTTTGGCATCGGGGTAGCTCCTGGCACTAAATCAATTGATAAATCTATTTCCCTTCTTGGTGGCAATCCAGGTATTTCTTGGAATAGATCCTCAAATTCTTGTCGTACCGAGAAATATTCAAGGCTTGGCCCCTTCATATTATCTATATCTTCCGCATGAGCTGCATACAGTTGACATCCTTTTATAAAACATCTTTTCAGCTGTAAGACCGAAATCTCCCTTATAGAGATGGGTCTTGGAACTCCTTTCACAGTGCTCTGTTTTCCATTTCCATCAAGACATGTAAAGGTCTTGTTATGACAATCTAGGATAGCATGATGCTTGTCCAACCAATCCATCCCAATCAGAACATCATAAGACCCCAATGGTATGATATTTAGATCAGTACTAGTATTCACGCCATTAAGACTTATGGAAGAGATTCTGACCATATCATGGATTCTTCTTTTGGTTCCAGTGTCTAACTGAACTAAGATTTCTTTTCCAAGTTCACTTTTCTTCAAATGTAATCTATACACTATCTTAGGATCAATGTAGCAATGGATTTCTCCTTAATAAATCAAAATAGAAACAGGTTGATTTATGATCTTACCTTCCACCTCTATCATATTGGTTTGGTACTCTGCTTGTCAATCATTTAAATCTTCATAGATTCTTCCCATATCTTTGACTATTGTAGCCTCTTCGATGTTGTGCACAATATTCTCTATATTTTCTGTGTGGGCAATCCTTGTATAGGTGATCTTCCTTGCATCCCCAACATTGGATTGTTGGTATTCCCCTTTTTCCTAAGGAATCGTCCTTCTTGAAATCTCCCTTAGCATATTGATCTTGATGATTTCTATTAGGCTCATTCCTATTGAAGGGAGGTTTGAATCCTTTCCTCCTCTGATCTGACTTCTCATTTTTCTTGTCCTTACAAGGGATTCTCTTCCCTGGCCTTGCTCATATAGGTATTTATTCTTCCTGGTAGCTTCAGTCAAGGTCTTGGGTTCATCGTACTTGATCTTTGTATTATAAAAGGTTGGCAGTCCACTTAGAAATATTTGTATTTTCACTTTCTCATCACCAATGAACCTGACATATTTTAACAATCTCAAGAAATTCTTCTCGTACTCTGCCATAGTCATGCTTCCCAACCCGAGTTCAAAGAACTCTTGCATTTTCTTGTCATAGAAATTCTCTGAGAGGTACTCCTTCTGGAAGTACTTCTTGAACTGTTTAAAGTGATCCTACCTTCATTAACATTCTCCACTTGCTTCAGTTGGTCCCACCACACTGCAACCTTCCCATGTAAATGGTAGGTGGAAATCCTGGCTTCCAGGTTTGATGAATAGTTATGCAACTGAAAATATCTCCAGATCCCAAGAAACCATGCTTCGACATCATCTTCCCTTTCTATTTCGGTATCGAAGGAAGGTGGCTTGAGCTTCCTCAGCTCTCCTTGCAAACAATCTACCTCTTGTTTCCTTCTTTTTTTCCTGAATGGGGACACCTCTAGACTACTTATGGGATCATCTGATGCATAAAGATTTCTTTCTGAGTAAGGAGGTGAGTCGTGTCTATGATATCGGATAACACTTCTGGAATAACCAACTCTTCCATGATCATTTCTCCTTTCATGACACATGGCTTCTTCCACTTGTCTTTCGTTCGATCCCTTCTTCATTTTCCTCTGCAATTTATTCAAGCTCTGCAACACTTGCGCATTTATATATATTTTCTCTCTCATCAATCTCTCGGTGTCTTCTTTGTATCTCTACACTTCCATCTTCAAGCTTCTTACCGTTTCTATTAATGTTTCCTACTCTCCTTTTCCCTTGCATCCATTGGACTCTGTCTCTTTATTACCAACTCTGGTATTTTAGCCTTCGGCCTCCTTATCATGACTGGAGGCTCCCCCGCCTTCTTCCATTTCCTCAATACACATCCTGCGCTGATTTTCTCAAGCCCCTTAATTATGAAAAATGTGCAAGCGACCATTTTGTTAGAATTATGCATATGATAAACAAAATTGCCAAACCATGCTATAGGTATCTTTCATTTTTTTTGTTCATGGAGACCATATCCCCATTCTCTGAAAATAACAATGGCCTGTTATCCTTGGCTGACACAAAATTTCATCCTACGCAGGTGCTTCCTTCAAACCACCTTCCCAGGTGACCACGACTAGAAACCATAGCTAAATCCTTCCTTAGCACCTTTCAGTCTCAAAGACAACCAATTCAGCCCTTAGCCCTCCATCCTTTAGCTCTCAATTTGCATATGACCACGGCCATGACCCTGTACTTAGCTGAAAAAGTGCTCGTCCAGAGATTTGGGACTTCATAACTTTCAGCCAGGACCAGATCAATGGTCCTCATCCTCCTTCACGATCAACGATCAAGATCCACTTCGGGACTTTGTGCTTCAGGAATCTCAACTTTTCTCATTTTCCTCCTCTCAGAACGCTTTTACCTGGAGTTCATGATCTGTCGATGTGTGTCTTCCCATAGATCGATGACTATGAATAGCTTCGGCTCTTCGGGCTTCAAAAGTTTAAAACTTCCCTCCTGCACTTTCTCTCAAAGTGCTTTCACCCGAAGTTGACGATCCTTCAACGTGTGTCTTATGGAATCAATGGTCGGTATGTACTTAGGCCTTAAGGAGTTTCTGAACCAATGCAAATTGTCACATATATCCCCTCTGGAGTGCTCGGTCTCTGGACTACATGATCTATCACCACGTGGTGAAATGATGGAAGCGGACACATGGCCCAATCAAGCGAGTGACATGTCTCACGTTCTAATCGACTTTTCAATATTCCAAATGCTTAAATCTTACTGACATGTGGCACACATCCCATGTGTCCACGTCATCCCACGTGACGTCTGCAAGCCATGTCTCTTCAGAATTATGGGGTCCACATCACCTCCAAGTGACATCATCGTGCCCCACAACTTCGGCTCTTCGGGCTTCGAGACTTCGGGAGTTTTCATACTAGCACACTTCCAATTCTCTCGAACCTCGAATTCCTGAACTGACCAATCTGTCGCCACGTGTCCTCCTAGATCGAACGAATAAGATTCACTTCAAGTCTTCTCCCGGAGTTCATGGATCTGCTCCACATGTCCTCCTCAATCTGATGATTATGTTTTACATCGGGTCTCTGGACTCCTGAAATCTCAAACTTCAAAAGCTATCTCACCCTACTGGATTTTATCAAAATCCCTGGAACTGGTGATGCGTGGCTCTCGACAGATCGACGACCAAGATGATTTCGGTTCTTTGGGTTTCGGAAGTCTCAAAATTCAAAACCCCTCCTCGATCACTTTTTCTCGGAGCACGTGATCGGTGGACACGTGCCCTTCTACATATCAACGTTTCCCGGCTACTTCGGTTCTTCGAAGGTTCATCGCTCGAGCTCTAACATGTCACATCATTGCATGCCTTTCAATTTATGGGGGCCCGCATCGGCGGTTTGGAGTAACCCACTTTTCTCCCCGCAATTCTCCTGATGCTAACACATAACCCCTTGGTGAAACCGTGGTTTGGTTTGCGGGACCTCCTTGGGAAATTAACTCCCATGCAACTCAGTTCTCTGCAATGCCTGCTGGTCATTGATCTCTCTCTCCAATGGAATCCGATGGTCGCGACCTTAACCTTTCTTCTTTTTTATCGCACGACCCCTATTCACCTATCCTGCGATCCAACGATCCAATATCTCTCCTAATGCTACAGTGGTGATCACTCCCGAATTCAAAAGGAACGGTCACGATCTTTCAAACCCTTACAGAGGATCTATGACATTCTGTCTCCTACATAGCTTCTACAATGCCATTCCTCCTGAGATTTTCAATTTCACGGTCAGAGTTTGATCTCGACCATGAGACTGTCACCAATAGACCTAGCCCATACTGGCCCGATGTTTCAACCTAAGGCTCTAATACTAATTTGTAACATATCCCTCCAGCCACAAGCTGGGGTATGCTACCTACAAGCCCACCCTTGGACTTCTTTCTCATACCGATCCCTACTTTTTTTATTAAAGATGCCTAAGATAAGAGAATTAACGACATGCACAGTAATATCCAGCAAGCATGCATGTTCTAAGGATTCAATTAATGATAATTAAATAT
Organism: Picea glauca; assembly: GCA_000966675.3. Lineage (NCBI taxonomy): Eukaryota > Viridiplantae > Streptophyta > Pinopsida > Pinales > Pinaceae > Picea > Picea glauca. Next base: position 320,596 of record JZKD02S1730304.1, on the reverse strand, counting down.
ATAGTGGCAAAACATCCATACACATATAATACTATCACAATGAAGAGCACTTAATTTTATAAAAGATTACATCAACTAGCTGCAGAACAAGGATGTTCCACCCAACCATAGACACTACTACTACTAATATCAACAGTAGTGTCGCCCCCGAGCCAGGGATATGAATCCACAAGGATGGTTCCAGAGTGAGCTTGGCTTCCCAAACCATTCACCTCTCAAGCTCTCACAGGCTTCCCAACACTCACAACAATCCAAGTACCCAACTCTCTTCTACCGAGCTTGAAACACCCGAGAGAATGGACCTCAACCTTTCTCTGCCACATAGTCCCTCAGGAATCCCTTCTCCTTATTTGGGCCTTCAGTGAAATTAGTCTAGAATCTTAATGTTGGAACTCTTAGGAATCATAGTTGTGAGCCATGTTGGACACATGCCCATTCATCTCAGACATGCAAGCCTCAAGGCATGACTAGATCACACCAAAAGACACTACAACCAACAATCTCATGGATAATTCTTTCGTAGTTTGGTCCCCCTTCATGAGACCAATACGCAGGTGAGGATGGATGGAGAAGGTAGGTAAGTGCATGGGAGTGCGTGAGGGTAAGAATGAGGTAACACAAAGGTGACGGAGCGGACAAGCCAATGACCAACCCCACAATCGGACCAGGGGTTGGTTTAAGTATGTTCGTGGGGAAATCAAGAACCTCCTGGCCTCCCCAAGAATATCACGTAACTGATTCCCTCCCCTTTAGGCAAAAAGGTAATTAACATAGGAATAAACATTTATCCACTCAAGCCCCCCTCACTTATGGAATCATATCTCCATATAACTCTAGTCCTTGTCCATCTATCAACCAATGATGTGTTTATTACTAATAATGATCAAAGAATTACATTTCTTGGGCACACTGCCCCTTTAAATAATTTTTTGGGTACTCAGGCCTCTCAACATTGTAACAATACATTATTTTAAATGGGGGTTCACAACCTAGGGTGTTACAGAGATTGATAGAGTGTGTAATGGTTGGAGGGGGTGGGAGTCTTGTGGGATACTGAGAGACATTTGAAAATTTCTGGAGAAGAGGGAGGACGGTGGGGGGTGTCTAATTAGTGAGGTTCTTGGGCTTAACATGGAGGGACAAACACATAGAAATGTCTTTGTGTTGAATGACATGGTTATTTTCTTCTTTCCCAGGACGCAGCGGGGGGGAAATGTGATACATTGAATTAAGAACATAGGTATGTCCTTCATGTTGAATATTGTACTAATGGGATTTGGGATGGTACACGGCTTGTTGGTCTTGTTAGTATGGGAGACCCATTAAGAGGTCAACATAGTCTAAAGGTGAAACATCGCAGACCACGGTGTCGCTAAAGGGACTAATGGAAAAAGTTAATATGAAGCAGCAGATGATAGTGATGTGGGGTCCTCTGTTTTGTATCGAGCCAAGTTAATAGGGATCCGTGTGGGGGGTGGTTGGAAGTTTCATATGTTAGACTAAGTCTTGGGAGACTAGATTCTTTTGGATTCCATTGTCCAAAATGATAGTGGAGATTTTATGTTTAATTTGGAAGTTATGCGTAAAGAGGGGAATGCTAGTGCAACCCAGTTCGGGCATAGTCGTGATAATGAGGGATGGGTCGACTTTGGTGGGGTTGGTGAGAGAGATGACTTATGATTGTTTGGGAGACTCAGTGGGTGTGACCACTACAACCAAGGTTTGATGGGGGAAGATATTTTTATTGTCTCAACATTCTATAGAGTTGATAGAGTTGGTCTTGTGAAAAGGACACCAATCTACATTTTTTATCGCCAAAGAGGAAGAAGGATAAGTTTGAGGATGAGAGGGATGCAGGTTGGCAGACTTGGTTCAATTTGGAAGATATCGGATTTGAGGGTTTACCTTACGTTCTATGGCCAAGGCCCATAAGAACACCTTGTCTAGAGAATATCTTTCAAAAAGATCAACTTCGCGATGGAGAGGCAACACAATACTAGCATTAAATTTGATGATTAATACCTCGTCATGATCATTTTTATGGAATTGTAAGCACAACTTGTAGAAGAAATCAATATATCCTTGTACGAACTAAGTTTAAAGTTGGTGGAGCTACAATGACTTGGAGAGAAGATTTTGGAGATAGCTTGGGGGATAGAAGCGCTCATGCAAGGCATGGCAGAAAAAGTCCCAAGAAGTAATACAACTAGTTTTCGGAGATGGTGGTGTATTGATCTCCACGACCAATTCAGATTGTTCCAATTGAGTGTCCCACCAAGTTTGAGCTATCCCTTCGAGCTATAGGATGACAATTTGTAATTTAGTGGATTCTTCCATCTCAGGGGAAGTCTTGAAGTATGTGTAGAGGCTACGGATCCAGGAATCGACCGTCTCTCCATTCATTTTCCCAAGGAAATTTGGTAAATGAAAGCGCATGTCTAGTTGCATGGTCACTGGAGTCCGACGATGTTGGAGTTGAAGTTATTCATGGAGATTTAGCACCAATTCTTCAACTTGATTTGATGTGGCTACACTAGAATCTTCACTAGAAACTTCTCTTTGTGGCGGCATGGTTTGCAATCATGGAAGAGAGGGAGTATATCCTCTTGAAAGAAGAGACGTGAACTCCCAAAGGGGGCCCTAAGAAAGGAATGCGAAGAGCCCTGAGAAGGGGTCAAATGTTGCACCAATCAAGAGGCACAGAAGAATCCTGAGAAGGGAAAAAAGGATGCTCTAAGCAAGAACATGGAGTAATTAGCTGAAGAACAAAAAAAAATTGAGATTTTCATGGATGTTTTGTTTGTCTTATCCTTCTACCCTATTTGTGGAAACTTCCCCAAGGAAACTTCTCTGATACCAATTGATCTTCTATGATATTGTTGAAGGAGAGGGTGCATTCATCTCATCAAGGGCGCACTTCAAAAAATACCAGTGAACTCACTCACCAAGAAGGTGCACTATGTTCTCTCAATGTGCACTTCATAAAAACAAAGGCCAACATGCATACAAGTGATGAATAAAGAGGGTGCACCAATCCCTTGGTGTGAAACAAAATTACACACTCACACACAACAAACAAACACAAACGTAGAGAAGATAAGAGAATATTCAGAAAACTTCATCCAATCCATTAAAGACAAAACTTCCCCTTTAATAATGTAGGGAGACTTCTTACAATGGTAGTTGTTGCTTTATTTCTACAATGCTTTGCGCATTTATAATGGCGAGAGTAGTTTCTTGCAGCAATGAACGGACACAAACTGACTAACAACTTATTTTAGATATATCCTTGCTCACTATACTAGCGAAGGATTTATTACAAATATATAAACTGACTAGAACTAAAACAGATCATAAAATAACATAGTAAACATTCTTTTCGAATGCCTTTCTTCCAGGACTGATGAGATCAAATTACAATAGAAGTTTCTGAGTGAATACTAATCATCTTATACTAGTTGTCCAAGGAATGTGGACGCCCTTCCTGGAGGCCCATAGATTATGCACAATGACGATGGATCGTGGGGCCTTGACCATGGTCAAGGAAGGAAAACAAGTGCCTTACAATATTGTTGAAAAATATTCTTGAGATTAGGAGCCTTGAATGAGTTCCCAAACCAACACATGAGTCCTTTGTAGTGTTTCTTTGCAGCTCTGCTAGTGGGATACAAGCATCATGAGTAGGATTTGTGAATGGGAAACAAGTGTTAAGGAATAAACATGGTTAAGTGGGAAACAAGGCATCAAGCCCTAGTTGAATATTCTCAGGCTCAAGCACCATGAACAACACCTAGAAACCATGACATGTGCTTTCTCCAAGGAGTTTGTGGCATTCAAATTGAATATGGTTTCCATTATGATGTCTTGGGAATCATGTATGGATTTTGGGTTCATGACCATGCTTAGGGGAGGGAAGCAATACCCTTTTCCCTAAACCTTTATTCTAATACACAAGAACTATCAATGGGTTATTGAACCACCACATATGACCTATATAGGGTATCATTGGCTTCCAAATGGGTTACAAGAGCCATGACAAGAATGAGTATCATGGTCTAACCAAGGTTAAGTGAAGACAATGGGGCCCTTAAATACCCTAAATGAAACTTCTTGGGCTAAAGCACTATGAGCTACACTCACAACCCACAAATCATCTCAAACTATTTAATTCCATGGTCATGTCCTCAAACCACCACACATGACCCATGTAGGGTATCAATGGCCTACTAGAGCGATACAAGTGCCATGATTAAACCATAACACATGGCCTAAATAGTAATGTGTCTTAGGGCCACACTAGTAATGGTTCTTGGGGACATCATCAAAGTTCTTTAGCATATGAATGTAATATGAGCACCCTGAGTAGGTTTTGTGTAATGGAAATGAGTCTTGAGGCCCAAACATGGTCACGAGGGGAAACAAAGGGTTAAATCCCTAAATAAACCTTTTGAAGATCAAATTCCACGGTTAAGGGAGGATAACACTTGGGTATTAGGCCCTACATGTAGCTCCTTACAAGGATCAATCACCATGAAAAACACTTGCAAACCACAACACATGAACTCTTTAGAAGTCATTAGCATCAAAGTTGGATATAGATGCCATTAGGAGGTTTTTTGCACCAAGGATCGGTTGCAGGAACTTTTCCATGGTCAAGGAAGGAAAACAGGTGCCTTGAGATATTATTGAATCTTCTCAATTTGAGAGCATTCAATGAACCCCAAAACCAACACATAATTCCTTAGCAGGGGTTCTTTGTAGGAATCCAAGTATGATATGAGCACCATGAATAGGTTTTGTGCATTAGAAATGTGCGTTACGGAATAAACATTGTCAAGGGGAGAAATAAGGGCCTTAATGTCTAATTGATCCTTTTGAAGCTTAAGTGCCATGAACAACTCCTAGAAAGAGTAGCATAAGTCCTCACTAGGGGGTCTTTTACCTAGGAATTGGATATGGACACCATTAATATTTTTTTGATATTGTGGATGGGTCTTGGGTCCTTCACCATGGTCATGGTAGGGAAGAAAAATCCCCAATCCCTTGAGCATGTTTGGGGGAGAGACACAATGACCTCAATCACTGAGTATAACTTCTTAGGTCAAGTGCCATGAAGTCATCTTTGAAACACCACATGAGACATTATAGGGAATCTTTGGGCTACTAGAGGGATCTGAACACCATGAATAAGTTTTGGCACTAAAAATGGTTTTTATGATCTAACCAATTCCAAATGAAAAAAAAAATAACTCCCATAGGATTCAAACAAAGCTTCTTAAAATCTAGCACTATGAAAAAAAACATGGAGCCACACCTCTCTATGGATATTTGGAATTTTAGTTGGATATGGATGTCATTATAATTTTTTTACACCATGGACATTGAGCAAGGCCTTAACCATCATCAAAGAATTAAAAAAGTTCCTTAAGATCTTGTTGAAGCTTCTCAAGCTAAATAACCTTGAACAAGTGTTCAAACCAACACAGAGGAAGATTGTAGGTGGTCTTTGGCCTCAAATTAGGATAGAAGAACCATAAGTAGGCTTTTTGAATAGGAAATGGGTGTTGAGGAATAAACGTGGGGAGGAGGTAATGTGACGTACCCCATTGCCTGGGTACCTCAAAATCCACCTTCTTGGGAAAATTTTGAATTCTGGTTATCGTTCTTTAATTAATCAAGAATAACAATACAAGCACATGCAATATTAAGAAGCATGAATATATATAAAAGAAATATTTAACATTCCATCCAAAACATTAATAAAAAAAATGCACGTTATGAACTCAACACAAAGACAATTACACAATGGAAATATATAAGTACAAGAAACACATAAAAAAGAACTTATCTTTAAACAATAGCTTCACTACATGACTGTAGACATCAGACATTCCAACCAAACTTAGGCTCTTTTGTGCATAAAATATCTACACCGGGACACCCCAGAGCCAAGGCTATGAATCCACAAGGATAAGTCCTAGGTAGACTCTAAAACACACACTAGTCAACTATCAAGCTCACACAATTTTCTCAACCACACAACAAATACCAATTTACCATCTCTCTTTCCCTTTCAACCTGCACAAACAAAAGAAATCAACCCCCTTCTCTATAATGCAACACCTTGGGTTGCTCCACTTCTTTTCTAGGGTTCTAGTTCTACTCATCAAGATATCAATGTTGGAAACTTTAAGAATTCTCAACCGTGGATATTTCTATCACAACTTCCCTCATTACCATGCACACATGCATCAATTTCTTACTAGAACAACCAGTAGATACATATAACACACTATAAATTACTATTTTCCTCCCCAAAAATTTGTTCTCATACCCAAACCAAGAATAAGAGTGAGAAAGAATGAATGATAAATGAGTAACAATGATTTAGGAACAATTGAGGAACCCCCAAACAACCAAAAACATGGTTGAAATAATGACAATCAATAATGCACCACGTGGCTTCCCCAAGAAGCTCACGTAACCTATTTTCCCAACTAATTCCATGATGAGTGAATAAAATATAATAAAAAGGCTTAGCCCCTTGTTGACAAGTCTGGATGGTTTGTCAAGTTGATGAAGGAGAATGTCCGATGGAAGGTCTCAATTAGACCCACTCTCATTTGGAATAACATTTCTGACTAGATTTTGGCCTGCTTACCAATCTAACTAATATGCTAAATAAATATGAATATGAGAAACAAATGTTCTGAGATGAATTAAAATTCTAAAGAACCACTTATGAACTAATATGATTAATAATTATCATAAGACGCATTTCTATTCTACTCTATGCTAACCTATCTCAATCAGGAGCAAACTAAAAGATAAGTACAGTGAAAAAATTGTATTACTTGTATAGAAATAATTCATATAGTCAAGCAACATAAAATCCTAACAACATAACAAGTTAGAAAAAAATAGTTGATTGGATAACTATATCACATTGTCGATGTACTCAAAGTGAAAATCATTAAAACTGTGAACATATGAAAATTAATTAATAAGTAATTCATAAACCAACATTCATACTCTAAAGAAATAAACATGCATAAATAGAATAGTCTCATTCATACACATTAACACCACAATCTTTGAAAAATTATCTGGTTCAAATTAACTTGCAATAAAAATATTGCTCAGCCACATCCGAAAACCAAAAAACCCTTTCTTACGCACAATCCTCATTTTTTATAATATGGAGGGACTATTTACATTCTAATGCTTCAATTAGAGTACTAGGACGTTTTACAAAAATCACTCTTCACATGTCTAATCCGAAAGGAAGATTAAAAAACCATAGAAACAAGGCATCTGTGGTGGTTACACAAATTTTATCATCAAGAATTGTTCTCATCCTGCATCTTGTTTTGATACTCTTCCCAGAGGGAACCGTCTTTCATTATGTCCTCTAGTTTTCCAGATTGTGATGTTTCAATGATTAATTCTCCATTGCAAACTTTAGAGAACACCTTTTGTTGTAACTCCTTCACTGTGCTTTTCAAAAAACCGTTGGATCTTGATGATGATCCAGGAAGATCTTAACAAGTGTTCCTCCAAGGATTCTTTTCCAATATGAGTTAATATTTGAATGCTTGTAAATTGGCTCATTTTCTCTCGCTCTTCCACCTAAATGATTCTTGTAGTGGCAGGCGTTACTTCATCGATGGAGAGCATTGCTTTCATTTCAAATTCCTTCATGAGATCATTTGAGATATTCCATAGCTTCATGCAGGATTTAGTTGTTTCATTTTGGGTAACCTATACATTCTTCAAGAAGGGTTTCCAAATCTCAAATAAAACCTGATATCTGAGCCTTTCCTAAATAGAATTGGTTGGGCAGTAGGGGTAGATTTATGCATTTGTTGCCAATTAATCATTTTATAAAGGGCCTCATTTGCTTCTTGATATTGTCCCTAAATTTATATTAACTTGTCCTACAACCTGAGTTGATGATATTGACCAGCCTATATGTTACTTAGTATATTGAGGAATTCATTTTTCTTTGTTGCAAGTTTCTCACTTATCTCTAATGCTTGGGCTTTGATAATTTCTTGAGTGACTGTTGATGTCATGTTTTCTTCTAGGGATATTTTGAGCTTTTCTATTTCCAATTCCAATTCTCTATCATCGGTATTCTTTTGCATCTTCATCCTTCTCTCAAACTTAGTATTCATCTCATCTCTTTGTGTTTGAAGATCTTTGTTTTGATGTTTTCATGAACTCTTAAGTGAGATCATCTTTTACATTCTTCAATGCGGGCTCCAACTCTGTGATCTTGGTCTTGGCCATGCTTAAGGCATTGGTCACTTCAATGACAGATGAGGAATTTAGTTTTTCAAAAGCATGGAGAGGAGAGGCCTCCTTAATAACATTTTCTTCTAGGTTAGGCCTAGCCTTCCACTCCACTACTCTCTCTACAAATGACGTGGATTTGTTGGATTCTCCTCTTTTTCTTTCATTTGACCTCTTCTTGATAATTTTTGTATTATCATCATAATAATAGTCTTCGATGGCCACTACAGTGCCTTCAAAATTTAGAGCTTATTACGAGAGAGAGGAATCCCATGGAATGGCATTGAGTGGGGTGAAGAACCGAGGTGGAACATTTACAATGCCCAAATTGGGTGTTGATGGGGTGCTCGGAGTCTTGCTCAGTTATTGTTGTTTCAATAGAACTTTGTCCTTCCTTTGAGCCTCGACCTCATAAATTGTTTGTTTAGCCTCTTCCTTATCGACCAATCTCTTGGCTTCAACTTCTTCAACTTTATTCTCTTGGAAGGAATCTTATTCTGCTTTGAGTGCATTTTATCTTCTGATTTTTTCCTCTTCAGCTTGAATTTTTTGATATTTATCTTCAGCTTGGAGTCTCTTTTGTTCTAACTTTTCTTCTTTCCTAGCATTTTCCTACTCTTTAAGGTCATATTTTTCTTGTTCCTATTGTATCAATCTATGAAACTAATCAATTGTTACCCTCTTCATTTCCTCTTGTTCATATTCAATTTCTTGTTTAGTAGCATCATTGGACCACTTTTGTAGAACCTATTCATAAACAAGGATTCCTTTGAACTTGTCTTCTTCAAAATCTACCACATGGATGTTAGAGTGAGTGAGACTGATAGATCTGATGTGGCTGACTGCAATCTCATAAGGGTCATGGCCCTTAGGATCTCCTATACATAGTCACATGTATTGTAGGGAATCTACCTCTTTCCTTGCATGAGGGTCATTGGAGATGATGTAGTTCCCCATGTGGATTGGAAACATAGGACAAAGATTTTTGTTGCTACTCAAAAGTAATAAAGTAACCCCCACCCCCATGGTGTGGTGGGGAATTTCCCTCATTAGTAAACAATTTGGGATAAAGTAGGGTAGAAGTTGTGTGGATCCAGTGGTGCCATATACCCTAATGTATGAGTAATATTTTCAAAAGTACTAGTCATCTATTCCATTCATCCCAGTCCTAGATTCAAAGGAAATCTTGTGTCTTGGGAACCCAAAAAGTACAATATGCAGAGGGGTGAGGAAAAGGTTACATATGCCATAAAATTATCTTATGTAATTTGTACTCCATAAATCAGAGAATTACACATGTATATGGGGTTGGTTCTGGTCATAGTTCCATCCAATTTCAAGAAATGGTACCGAAGAACAAATGGCATCAATTAAGTAGGATGACATGTAAAAACATGGATTTCTCATAACTATAATGTTTTTCGTGTGGAGGAATATGTTGAAAGATAGAATGTCGACCCAGTTGAAAATTTGTCCAGTTTTCACATTATTAAGAGCTAGTGGTAGCCAATCCATCTAAAAATGTGTGTTTTTCTCCTCACCATATAGCAAACAAAACATAACGACTAACAATTTGTAAGGTGATTTGAGTATATGGGTGGGGACGAGTTTTTCTCCCTATTCAAGTGTCTCATCCTCATCCACCCACCAATGTTTCATCAACTTAGTTGACCCTTTGTTACTATGAATGAAACCTTTCAAGAACGACTCATTGAGAGAGTATATGGGAATGGGTAAGTGGTACCTTGGGTCGATGTCTTCGGGTCTCAAGGATGTTACTCACATCCCATGTTTTCTCATGATAGTAGTGGTATTTGGGTCAAACAGTTTGAAACACCATTGTGTTGCCTCATTGTAGGGAAAAAGTGTTGGTCGGGAATCAATCAAATGGATGTTGTTTTTTTGGATATTCTTGTATACCTCCATGTTATCGTCTTCTGGAGTAAAATATTTAGTGTTGAACATCCTATAGATTTCATCGTATCCAAGAATCTGATATTCACCTGTGTGATGGGTGGTGTCCATAACTAATACCTATGCTTGGTGGGAAGATGTAGGATATCTTTAAATAGATAGATCCTTTACAACTCTTACTATTATGTCTCACCATGATAATTTGTTGGCCAAATCTTGTATCACCAATTAATCGAGGGAAAATAATGCGACAATTGTAATGATACAAACTATTTACTAAGAATACGTGATACCTACAATTGAGCTAAGAAAGTGGTCTGAGAGTATCATAGAGCAAATAAAAACTGAAAGGGAGTTTTACAAAATTATGAAGGAATATAGGTTTGAAAATGAGGGTTTAGTGTAAGTTAATATGTATCAAATCCCCTCTAAAAGCATAATAACTCAACTGTGTACGAGGATGATTTCAGAATCTGATCAATATCTCTGTTATTAATGAGAATTAAGAGTGTATATAGCCCAAATCTATGTATCGGAGTCATCGAGTGACCTAGACTTGAAAATACATCTATTAGAGCCATGAGGTCAAAGTGGGAAATCTTATGGATCAATTTGTTCTCTAAGAGGAGGGGTATCGAAGGTATATTCCCTCTCGCATGGATTCACATGTCGAGGTGGCAAGAGTGAAGTTTGGGGACAAGTGTGACTCGTAGGAGTCATTGCGTGAGAGGTTAATGATATGCAATTTTAAGAATATTCTGATGGCAAGGTATCGAGGGAATATTCCCTTTTCCTAGATTTACATGCCGACCATAGATTATTAAAAGGGATTTGTATGACGATGTCATATATTATGTTTCAGATTCCACTAGGTTAAGATAACTTTTTCACTTCAATGGATATGGTATTGAATGAATATTCCTTCGATACCCTAGGGAGTGATTTATTTCAAATATACAAAGGAAAGTAAATAACACAGAGATTCAAAAAAGATGCGATGACCAATACTAGCGCGACATGTCACAAGGTCATGGTCAAAATGGATACATAGGCATGGTGGTGTTTAGTACACATTAGTTTAGTCTCTATCCATCTTTTGGATGCCAAGTAGAACATGAAGGGAACTCTTTATGCTTGGTTTATCAAAGTGTGAGGATGAAAGTCTCAAATTGTGCATGAGGGAAAACATTTCGATGAATATGATTCCGATATAACCCTTTATTATGTGTCCATCAGAAATATTTCTGTCGGAATTTAATTAGTATGAGAGTCTTTTCGATCCCGACCATACTTAGGATAAAATGTGTGTGAGTAGGATTTATAAATAAGGTTATACAAACAAGTTTTGGTGGGCTTGCAAAAAGTGTATGAAACAATGAAATCTTCGAGAGGAGGGTTGATTGGTGAAGCAAAGGGGACCATTGTTTGAATCTGACTGATCGGATGCCAAAAGAGAACAATATCGTAGACTATATAAGCAGTAGAATAATGTCTCCATGCCATCAACTTTTCAACGAAGTATAAATGTAGTGCCTTGTAAAAAAATTAGAACAGGGGGAACCATTTTTTTCCAAAAATGGGTTTTTGTGGGGGTGACCCACAACAAATGGTGATGTACTGGGAAGAACCAGTTATCTCTAATCCAAAAAGAAAATGATTTCATGAAAATTAGTGTACAATTTTATCTTCAAACATTTTTTAAACAATGCATAAATTGTGAACCCCATATCATCTAGCCCGAGAGTAAAGCAGGAAGGTGACCTGTTGCAAATGATCTTCATCATAATTCTTGTTGAAATTAATGGGATCTTATTCCTGTTTCTTCATTTCCACAGCCATTACATGGGAATTGAGACCACATAGGAGTGATTCTTGACTATTTATAGACGGAAGTGTTTTCCTCATCTTTCTTTACTAGAATTGATTCACTGCCAACAAGCATCCATAGCTCTGAAAAGTTACCTTGGCATCATACAAGAATGGCCCCACTTCTAGTGACGGTCCTTATCCCCGATGAGTTTACTTGTACTTCTAACACTTTTAATAGTGATTTCAACTTCCTAAAGGTTTACCTTTTCTACATTCACCTTATAGATATGTAATTTATGTGTTGATTTTGAAATATGGGTGAATAGGAAGCAGGGTGATGCGAGAGTTTCTTTGATATGCTAGTCTCATTCAATTTTTTATCCTCATGGGTCCATAAACATGAATCATAGAAATAATTAAATTGAAGGATATTCAAGGGAGTAGCACTGGAATTATGAAGAAGGCATTTGAATCAAGGACCATTCTTTATCTAGGTAAAACATAGGCATGCCACGAGAGTGGTCACATGATTGATGATAACTTTTGTGATATTCCTAAAGACATTGATTTTATTGGTTAGAATATTTCTCTTGACATAGGTGAACCATTTCCTTTTTTTGTCATGACCATGATTCATGTAGATAAACATTTGATAACAAGGTAGTTTGGTTACTTCAACATGATAAGGAATTTACAGGGAAACACATTCAGTCGATCAAAAAACCCTGGGTCTTTGTTGTGAAAGGGGAATATCAATCTGGAAAGGTGAACGACAAGTTATTAGAGACTGAAAAAGACACAAGGAAAGTTCAAAAAAAATCAAATAGCTAATAAAAAGAAAGAGGAAGGTTGACTAAAGTAAATAATTCCATAAAAAGGAAAGGGAAAGCTAGGAAATCTACTATGTACAAAGCTATATCACCATAGGTGATCATGAGAGGTATATTTTGAGGATTTGTAAATTGATCGAGAGCTCCTCCAAATCTCCCTCTAATGTTTTAAGTTTAAAACTTACAGGCCCTATTTTTTGATGAATCAGATAAGGTCCTTACCATAACTTTTGAAATTTTGTGTGTTTTCCTTTCAGTTCACTAGATTTGTCCCATTTGAGAATGAGATCTCCCTCCTAAAAATATTTGTTTCCCACAGTTGACTTGCCAAACAATTTTTTGATTATTTCTTGATGGCGTGTTAGGTTTATTTTGGATTTTTCCCTCTCTTCCTCTAGTTTTAGTATCATATTTAATATTTCTTGCATTACTGGGAAAGCATGGTCTTGGACAGATTAAGCGAGTTGTAATGAGGGTAGAAAAGTGTGGGTAGGAAAAGTTACTTCTTGTCTGTAGACTAGAAAGAAGGGATAATTACGGATAGATGACTTGGGAGTTACTCTGTTGACCCAAAGGGAATTCTGTAGGGATATATGCCAATTCCTTTGATGATCATTAACCATATTCTTGAGGATTTTAATGAGGCTTTTATTAGTTGAATCTGCCCACCCATTTCCTTGTGGGTAGTAATTTGCTGAATATTTGACTTTAATATTTTTTTCAAGAGGATATTCAGCCAATTTCAGAGAATAAAAGTATTTGGCATTATCAAAGACTAATGATTCAGGAATTCCAAACCTAGTGAAAGTATGAGATTCAAGGAACGATGTGACTTGATTTTCATTGATGTTATTCGAGGGGATTTCTTCACTCAATCTAGTGAAATAGTAAACATATATTAATATGTACTTTTGCAGTTTGGAAGACTTGGGATTGATTTCCCCAATCACATCTAGACCCCATTGTTGAAATGGTCATTCAATAATTACAGGTTGTAGGGGAAACACAAATTTCTTTTCTCTTCCAGTTGACTTATGGAATTCCTGACTCTTCCTTACATATGCGTGAGAATATTTGAACAAAGTGGGCCAATAATATCCATCTCTAATGATTTTGTGAGTAGTGTTGTCTCCACCAAATTTTCCACCAGCTAGTCCATCATGAAGATTAGACAATACATTTTCAACGTCCCTTTTCTCAAGACATCTCAAAAAAACCTCATCATAATTTGTTCTACATAACATTCCCTGGATGAGCTGATACTAAGATGATTTGAGTCTAAGGGCTCTCTTCTTCTTGGGTTCTAAATAACCAAGTGTTGACTTATGTGTCAAATAATATTTCATTTCATAATACCATTGGTTGGAGTTAACAGGGATGCAAAAAACTTGTTTTTTCAAAAAATTCTTGATCCTGATATAGTGCATCCTCTTGCACCTCAACACTCGTTGATTCAGCCTTAACCTATGCAAACAAATTATGAATCCTTGACCTTTTCAAACACCCTTTTCAACACTACTATAAAATTGGTTTACTATGTGAATGGTGGATCAAATTGTAAAATGAATACTCTTTATTTTTTCAGTCTACTCTTGGGGGTGTACATTACATTTGGCATATAATAATTCTACTCATATAAGTGCCATAAGATAATCTTAATAAAAAGAGACTAAGACAAAAACAAGAATTCTTTTAATGTTAGTGTTGTTTCTATACCTTGTTTTCATGTATTTCTTTGGTGAAGAAAATGTGCTTTGTCAGTGAGATTTTTTTAATTAAATCCATGTGAGTACACTTTTAGATCTATGGGAGAGCATATTTTGATTGGTTTCTATCTTACACTTCGATTTATAAATAGTAATTTGGGTTTGTTATTATAACTTGTTTCTTGTAATTATGTCCATCAATAGAGTTTTATCAAAATTAACGCTTGGTTTAAATATTGGTCAATATCTTTTAGCAATAGATTGATATGTATGATATCTCTAGATGCACCATTGATCATTTTACTTCACAATATTTTTTTTTACTTTAAGTTAAGGTTTAGAGGTTAGGTATCCAAAAAACCCCTATTATAACTTTTCATTAGAACCTTAGAAGTTTATTATTTAGGGAACTTCAAATCCTTTGTATCAAGTTTTCCTACACCATAAGGTAGGGAGATACACATGAAGGAGAAAATCTTAGATCCGATTGTTCCATGCTAACCTTCTTGAAGCACCCAGCTCTTGTGAGATATCCTAAACGCTGACCACCATTTGAGGATGAGAGTACCCTACTGCACTTAAAGGAGGTAACCCAATGGCCAAAAAATAAGATTTTTTTACAAAGGTGACAATTGTTGGATAAAAATGCACCTAGGTCATATTTTGAATGGATATTTGGAAATATTGCCAGTTCTTTCGTGATATGAACCCTATACCCTTTATTATAACTAACATTTCCTACCTTCACTAGTCGTTCTTCCAGTGGGCTCATGCCCCATTGCTAAGAGCTATTGGAAGGCCTAGTGAAATTGAGAACTTTGGTGAAAAGTATATTTTCAATGTATATATTCATATACCCATAAATTAAATGACCATACTATTTGTTTCTCATAGGACATAAGTAAAATCATCAATTTTCTATCCCCTCAAATCAATGACTTGGACATCTTGGTTGTTAGAAAGTGCATCTCTAAAAAGAATGGATTGTGAATTGATTATCAATAGATCCCATGCTATAGCAACATTAGATTATTAGTTAGCACATAATTTTTACTACAAGGATGTCCAATTTATCCTAGACATAATTGCAGCAGGGTATCCATACCCATACCCACGTAGTGGCTATGAGAGTCGACATGACTTTAAAATTCAAACCCCTTTCCTCAATAAGACCCACACACTTGTTGTGAGGGTCGACGTAGCTACCAAATACTAATGGAATTTACCCTTCTTGATGTGTGTTGTTGGCTTGGGGACTGGAGGTTGTGGATGGAGAACGAAAACTGTTTTTTCTCAGCAATTGGCGGTCGCAGTAGGTAGACAAAAAAAATATTTGGCTTGACTATATACCAAACAAGGTTTATTTACCCCTAACATCTCATTTTTGTTTAGGATTTCATCACATAAAGTAATGGTTTTGGTGGTAATAATGTATAAGGATTAGAATATTTTAAGAAGCCTATGAGGGTATGAATCCCATTGAATAGGCAATAGAACCTCCAACCAAGCTCACAGTATATGGGACAACGAAATATGAAGTATTCTTCAGTATAGACCTCTTGTAGATAACATAACTGGTAGACCCAAACCCATGTGATGACTTTGAGGGATGACATGGCTACAATAGTCAAACCCCTTTCCTTGGTCAGTACCATACAGTTGTTGTGAGGGTTGATGTATCTACTAAACCATGGTGGAATTTACCCTATTTGATGTGTGTTGTTGGCTAGATGTTTGGAGTTTCAAATAGGTGAATGACGAAATGATTTATCTCAACAAATGGAGGTCACGAAAGGCATGTGATGGAATGCTTTGGCTAGACTATATACCCAACAAGTTTTATTTGACCTTAGATGCTTATTTGAACCCCTAACCTATAATCACTTTTCCTTGAGTATTTCTCATTATGAGAAAATATAAATGAAAATTTACCTAATTATACATAATTTAGAAAACATTCCACTTAAAAACACACATCACTTGCAAGTGAGGAACTACGGGGGATTCCGTGGCATCACTTCATTGCATGTTCGGTATTCAAATTTATCTTTTTTCATATTTTATATATTTTCTTGTGATAAATTATTTTCTTTGTATTTTTCTTGTAATTATAGGTTTGGTATTGGGATAAATGGACAATAAAAAAAAGACTATATATAAAAGTGATAAATACACTATGATGATTGAGGTGGACCAAACTATGACACCATTTCATAAGAGAAATATCCCTAGAGTAAATGGTGTAGATGAAAGAAAAAGAAGAATAGAGGAGGAGGATGTTGAATTATGGGCAAAGGGAAAGCTATATCCAATAGATCCTACCAAAATTTTTCATCCATATGTTAAAAATATAATAGTGTTATTGAAGTTCTTGTGGAATGGGAAGAAAGGATTGCTAGGATATAGTGAAAATATAAAATGAGATTGTAAATACCTTGAGAATAAAGTCAATAATATACTCGGTACAATATATGATATGGAGTCCATAAACAACAAGATCGTTAAAACCTTTAATCAAATTTGGAGCATGGATTCAGTTGCAAATAATGAGAATACAAGTCTACAACAAACCATCCTTTTTCAAAATAAAAATATTTTTTACAAGGAAGAAGAAAATAAAATATTTACCAAAGACAAACTATGTCATAGTAAATAGGTTCGCAATTTAAAATCTAAGGTCTCTCTTTTAACAAAGAGTATGCAATCATTCAAAAAAACACCATTTGAAGGAAGAAATAGGGTTAAAAGTATTACTAGAATTTCATCTTTGGTATCAATAGGGGTTGGTATGAAAAAGAGCAAACATGATATATAATATCTTATGAATCCTAACAACATATATGAAATCCAAGATGGTGAAAAATTGTCTTATACATGGAATTCCATGTTCAAGAAAGAGGATATCATCTCTATGATTTGATAACCACGTTTTGGTTCCCTTAGAAAATCCCTTGTTGATCAAGTGATATATCAAATACAAGAGGGCTTGAATGAAGAGAAAGTCCAAAGTTCTTGTGATGATACTGGGATTAGTACACGAGGTTATGAAACACTCTTTAAATGCTTACAAGAAGGATTGGTAAATGCAGGAATCACTAAAGTTTTCATTCATCATCCTTTTCATATAAACAATGTTTGTGCAAGAAGTAATAGGAAAATTGTTGACCTCATGGGTGACATGTGTCATATAGAATAAAAAAAAGAGGTAAAAAAAGGCCGGAAAGAAAATTATTCAAAACGAAATTGTTGTACATTAAATCCAAAGAACAAGATATGGTTACACCTAGAGCAAACCTTGCAAGCTATGGTGAAATTTTATGATATTTCCATGGATGAAGAACATGGAAAATATATTTTTGTCATCAAATTGGATGATATGGAACTAAATAATAATGAGAAATATGAAAGACTTCCACTCACATTAATGAATAGTGCCATGGATTCTAATATTGAAGTAACTGATGGAAACTATTTCTACGTCCAATGTGAGAATCACATATGGTGGTTGAGATTGTTTCTCATTTCTAAGGAGTCTCATGAAACTTATAAATGAATATTTTTTATCAAATTTCAATACTCACAGCAATTGCTTTATACATAATTGGAGAAAAAATTTGATGTTGATGGTTATGGTTCATATGAAGTTGAATGACATCTAACACCTGATTTAAAAACAATAAAGTGTATGTACAATGTTGGCCATGGTGCTAATGCAAAACATAGTTTCATTTATTGTATGCACAAAAGGAAGAAAAAATATTACCGAGTGTTGGGTGGTCAAATGGGATTATGAGTTGTCAACAAGACAATATTCCAAATCAGGATGAGATGGATAAAAATATGGATCCCATACTACCTATAGTATTTACAAGAGTACACATATGTACACTCTATGCATTTGGAAGAATTGTTGATAAATTAGTGTATCTTTCTATAATAAGTTCAAAAGTCTATCGAAGCAACCAAGAAGGTTCTTTCTAATGCTAGTTAAGATAGGTGTAATGTAAAAATTTGCAAAGATACAAAATTTTTAGGGGCTAGAGGTAATGTTCATTATAAATCATCCATGCGTCGGGTTAAATAATGACACTTTACTTAATATGAAAAACCATCATGAAAAGTTCAGTGGGAAATTTATAAGGATTGTGTTGATGTAGAGGATGATTGAACTGATAATGGTAGATATGCATTAAGAAAAAAATTGGATGGCACTTTCTTCTTTGTTTCCATTAATGGACAAGGATAAATTTGATAAAGAGGATATTATAGCCTTCACTAAAGAGTTTACACATGTTACAAAATAATTGATTGGGGAATGGGGATAAAATGAGATCACACATTAGATGGTAGGTTTCATGTTGAATATTTCTTTGTGCATCATGCTCAATACTTTTTATTGTGTCATTTTATGATTACCAAATTTAATTTATTGTTTTTATGTTGGAAACGCATACTTTATTCTCATGAACCATGGTTTGATAAGGAGTATGGTAGCTTAGGAATTTGGAATACCCAAGGAATCAAAAAGTATCATAAGCAAGCGAGGGTAGCATATCATAAAAGTACTCAACACGTAGGTTTCTGGACTCTTTCAAATCAACATGTTCAAATGTTTCAATAGTTTTATAGATGCATAGTATGAAGGTTTCCTCAAGAATTAGACACTACCAGTGAAGAATCTATTGAAGAATGGATAAGGGATGCACATAAAAGGAAAGAGTGTGAAACATCAGAACAATTTAAAGGTAGAAATGCTTTTACTGAATGGAATTCAAACAGATCAAGGGAGGATACAAAATGGGTTTTGGATGAGGATATTGGACAAACAAAAACAAAAACTATGCATAATGAGTCCCAAAGTGGTACAAAATAAAATGAACTGGCTCCAACCAGAGGAGATCAGATAAGAGATATTAGGGGGAATATGAAATTATGAATGGAAATTTATTCTTAGTAGAAAGAAGAGATGGGGAATTTTTTATGCGGAATGAAGGGGGTTTGCAAGCAATTGTGTAACTGGGAGAAGGAATGGAGTTACAAGAAATTGCATTAGTAGACATGGATTAGGACTAGCAAAAAAATATCACCAATATTGGGTACCGAGGCTTGGAAGGAGGTGGTACTTAAGGAGTAGATATAGATTGGAATGGTATTTTGCAAGGTGTGGATATTTTGGAGTGGTATTTTGTTTGATTCCACTACTAAATTTTCCTATTAATTTGTACCTATTATGAACTTACATTTTTAATTGTGTATCAAAACATAATGTATTCTCATCCCATTTATTGGTTATTTATATGTCTTAGTGAAAAACATTATGTGATAATTTTACTTGTGTGTGTTCATATTATGGTGTTTATTATCTAAAACATTTTGTGAGTTTTTTCTCTAAATTGGGTGTGGATTTATCAATATTTTATTGCTATGATTTCTAATATCCATCATGTGGGATACATGTGTTAATTTTTTTTGTTGGTTTAATATTCTGTAACTTTAGAACAACAACATGGCTACATGTTTTAGGCTCTGCAATCTATGCTTCAAATTGGCTATGTCTCTCCAGATGTCCCTAAAAACAAGGAAATTCATAAAAACCTTATTTTAAGGATTTTGACATCTTAAAACATCATGTGTTGTTGGTAATGAGGTTTGTTTAATTCACATGCATTAATTACCCTATGATGTTTTCATGCGACATTCACTTTTATTTCCATGGAGTGGAATCCTGAAGTATTTTTTAAATTCATGATGTTTCATAGCTCAATAGGAGTATGAAGTTTTATGGATGGAAATTATTACATCTATTTAAAAATTTTGTTGAGTTTAGATCATTGTTCCTCGTGTCTTCATAAGTTAAAAGTGTGAAATGTGATAACAATTTTGAAATACATTTTCCAAGTCTATATTTGTTGCCAAGAGGTGGACAACTTATTTGCATGCATAGTAGGACCATGTTCATGCTTCTAGGCATGGACAATATGCCTAGGGGCCTATTGTGCATGCCAAAATCCATGCACAACAAGCCCCTAGAGGTTGACTAGATTTGAGTACGGAGACAAAGCATGCTCAATTAGTGAGATCAACTTGGAATAATTCCCTTTCCATTCCATATTAGATGTCTTGTATGTTTAATATAACTTGTTATTTTATTTACATTTAATTTGGTTAGTAAGATCAATACGTCTTGTATGGAATTTGAACATTCCTAACATGGTTAAAGTGATTTTCATTTCTGGTAATTTCTGGAAGAGATTATTCCATAAACAAAAATCCACACCCTTTTGCATTCCTCATGGGTAGTGTCAATATTGACTGTGCCAACAATTGTGTAGTAAATACGTCAAATCTAGTAATTTTAATTTATTATAAATAAAATTGTGTTGAATAAGAACTCCATGAAAATTAGTATGTTTGTGTGAAAAATATTGTGGTTACTCTTTCTTTCTCTTATTTATTTAAGCCATGTGTACAGATTATTTAATGATTAATTACTTCATAATCATCTATAAACTTGTAACCTTGGGTGAATCCACTCTTAACACTTGATTCAATAGTTAGTAAGTGTTCTTGGCCATCTTGGCATCTTAATGGAGTGTTTATGAGGGCATCAAAGAAAGAGTTTGTTGACAGGTCTAAATTTACCTAACAAGAGTAAGGGGTTACCCCAGTAAGAAGTCTCAATTAGAAATCTCACCATTTGGAATAGGGGACCCATCCATATTATGGCCTAAAAACCATTTACAGTTTGGTTTTACCAGTTGAAGCTCGATCCACCGATGAATATGAAGGATGGATGATTATGAAAACAAAAGATGTAGATGAAGACTATCTAAATATAGCCTATATGGGAAAAACTTGTTGTAACCACATGAGTGTAATGAAACTAAGCCCTACTGAAAACCCAATCAGATAGTTGTAATGAAGGTGCATAGTTAGAGACACTTGCATACATAAACATAACCAGAAAATTATAAACCATATATGTGCATACATTAACAATTAATGTGCTTAAGGAAATATAATATAATAAATAGTAACAAACAACAAGAGTAACATAGCTTACGTTAGAATAGTCCATACATACATTAGTTCGCAACAAAAAAACCACACATGCAATTTCTTCTCTCTATCAAAAGTTGGCCCTCACAACTTCTCCATATTAACAGTTTCAACAATAGTACATGAAAATTCTATGGAATGATCTCCAATTTTAGTTGAAACTATATTCACAAAATAGTTAAGAAGTCTATAATGTTTGAAGAGCCAAAATCACCTTTCTTTGGGTTCAATTTGAGTATTTATTGAGGTTCACTATGACCATTGGAGTTTTGTATCCGTCCATGACCTTTCGTATTCCAATGTTTGTTCTTATCCTCCTTGTGATGATAGGGAGGACATTCAATGGTTGCAATTCAAGTTTGTTCTCTAGTGTTGGTGCGTCGTCATGGATTTTGGTTGTAGGGAATCTAATCTAACATAATGAGTGACTCGGACATTGGGGAATCTAATTGTTCAATTATTTGGACATTGGAGAATCTAATTGTTCAATTTTAGTATGACCCTTGTTTTCTTGGTACCTAACATCATTCAACATACAACAGATGAGTGTAACTCAAAATAAACTATTAATAATAACCATTTCAACTCACACAAATGAAGCATTAATCAATTGAAAATTCATAAAAGTTTCGGTGAATTCAATCCACGGTTCCTCACCTCTCAGTGGGGGCGTTGTTGTCCTCCATGTCTGTTGACAAGGTATAGATATTAATCGTGAAAAATGAAGGAAATTGGTAGAGAATTCCTTAGATAGTATGCATGGAAAGTCATATATCTCATAGATACCTTTCCAACCATATAAAAAAAGTGAAATGGACACCTGAGTCAAAAGTTATGGTCATTTTATGAAAAAATAGTTTTTGAGGTTTTGGTGGAGTTAATAAAAACTCCTCCAATGGAATTAATGGAATTAATGGAAACTCCTTTGATTTTCATGAGAAAGGTTGATAAGAACTCCTCACATGTGCATCCGAGGAGTTTGAATGAATTCTTTTAATGTGCATCAGAGGAGTTTGAATGAACTCCTCCGATTTTCATCAGAGGCTAAGTCATAAACCTCATCTTGAGCAAACTGGTGCCTATCTTGGGAAATTGGGAAAATCTGCAAGTGATCGTGTTAGCGTACATTCATTTACATCCTTTGGACAAGTGGTCATTACAAATGCTAAGCCTAGACATTGTTCTTGTATCACCATCATGGGTGCCTTGGGGTAGGTCAAATCATTGGACAGTGGTTTCATAAAAGCTTGGTGAATGTCAGGCTTACTTAAAATTGTCCTCTATTACTATTCTCATTTCTTTATCAATCTGGGCTGTTTCTTTCAAGGTCTTTAGTTAAGGCACGGAGGTGAACTCTCTAAGTTCATAAGCCTATGTTCTCAACAAGTAATCAGGACACCTCGGCCTTGTTCCACTCATGTCCTCGGAGGACAATCGGCAGAGTTCCCCTTATTGGCTCTGATGAACTTCGGAGAAGTTGCCCTCATGTTCGCCGAGGCCTTGGGAGCACTTGTTATAAACTATGTCGAGTGTCATCGGAGTAGTTATTTTTAACGTTGTTGATGGAGTCCAGCAGACTTCTTCTCTTTGTTGCCGATGAATATCAGTGATCGTGTCGATATGATTGGATATTCGGCAGGTTGTTTGCACAGAAGATTAAGAGAAAACACATCCGCGCAACCTAAGTAGGGGTGTTACTCGATGAAGGAGACAACACCTGCTGTGCAATATGTCATATAATTAATGGGACGGGCCTATAGGCAACTAATATTGAGAGGTTCAGACCTCCTTTTGTAAGCCCACTGGTTCCGAAGGGTTCTTCAGGGGCTTCTTCTTTGTTCTATAGAGAAGGGATGGATCAGTAGTTAGGAAGGAGGTAGAGCTAAAATTGAGCCGGACTTCACCATTTCGCCACTCTCGGAATTTGCATGAAACCTAAAGTGGGGAAAGACAAAGCATTCCTTCTTGCATCTGCGTGATCGTGCCTCACTGATTAGGGGCGTGCGCCACTTTTCGTAATCCATTGGACTCTCACCCTCTACACAAAAAAATAAATAAAAACCCCAACTCTACAACTTTTTATGAAATGTGTAACACAAATCTGTAGCTGGCACGTGGGTTTTATATACAGTTTACCGAGTTAATTTTTTCCATTTGAAGCTTGAATTTGTTTCTTGTAATATTGTATGAGTTGGCGCGAACTTTGAAAACGACCAAGTGGGAAAAAATCGAGTGGATGTCTGAACAAATCAGTGGGCGATTTTATAAATTTCGTGGGTGTTTTTCTACCTTGCCAGATTCGTGGGTTTCCTTTATGTCTCCTTCCCCAATCGTCCCTTAACCAAAAGTCAATGAGGGGTCTAGGGTTTCGACCTAGATTATTCTTTTTCACAGTTGATAAGCGCTATGACAGAGGGGCGCGCACCATTTTGTTGGCCGTAACACCTTCACCCATCATGCGGATTAAAAAAAAACCGCTTTCATTGGTGTTTTGGACGTGTTGTTAGCGTTTTGCGATTCAGAGCGATGGCTGGCAAGTGGGACGGCGCCCAACGCATTGAACCATTTAGATTCCGTTTAGAGGTCATGGAAGGTTGAGGCGATTCACCGGAGAAATGTGACCAGGGTTCATCATTTCAAACTCACCGAAGTCGTCGGCACACTTGGCGCTAAGCTCGTCCATTGAAATTCGGAGCAATTGCTCTTAACCTTGCCGAGTCAAATCGGGGCAATTGCTATCAACTACGCCGATTAGAGCACTTTCTATCAACTATGCCGATCGGAGAACTTAGTCTTAACCCACCCGCTAGTGTCGATGCACTTGGTATTAACTTGTCCGAACGTATTCGACGCACTTGACAAACATCTCCCAGCACGTCGATGAACATGTTGTTAAGTTCACCGAACACGTCGATGCGCTTGGTGTTTGAGCTATTTAAGTATTGGAAAGGCCATACATTTTTATCAAAGGGGGAACAATGATAGGGTACGTGGGCCATGGGCCCTCCCCTCCACGTAAGCTTTAAAACCTTATACAATAATCCCCACAAGTTTGTACAAGTTGTTTAGTCATTGCATCATTTTTAATTAGTTTATTTGCATTCATATGAATTTGAAATTAAATGCTTTTTCAATTTGAAATAAATTTAAATTTAATAGTTTCACATTAAAACAAATGTTAAAAAAAATTAAAAGCTTATTACTTACTCTTACAAGATTGGGGTACCAATTTTTGTGATGCAGAGTAGCGAGACAACTGGATATACCATTCAAGTATTGTATCGATGTCGCAGTTACCGATGTTGCGGTTACCAAAGCTGATTAGATTAGAAATCCATGTGATCGTTTTGTAACTTTCAGGCCTCGAAATTCGATTCTGTCAATTGAAATAGAAGAGTTATGGTGAGAATTATACAATTAACCTATTTCGGGGATGAAAAATTGACTTTGGCAAATGCCTAAAAAATGTGCTAAAAGATGTTTTTTAATGAAAGTTTAGGTCCTGTTTCTGCTGTTGTTTCGTTGAAATTAGATTTTCTCAGTTATCAGATCATATGTGATGTATACACTCCTAATTCACCCATTGAGAATGAATTTATGCATCAATCGCACAAAGTTATAAATCTTTCAAAACAACCAACTGATGTCTATTGCGCTTAGTACTGTCTAGGAGCTGAAACAACCAAATTTCTTTCGAAGTGCATTTCAGAACCAACACAAGACCAATAGGTGTTTTAGTTATCCCATCTGATGCTAGGCGATGCTTTCACAATGAAGATATAGTCATAACATCGAGAAACACAAAGAAAGCAAGCTAGTACCATGTGTGCAAAGAAATCCATTGGGGACACTACAAGCTTGTTTATCACTGCAATATGAAGTGGATCAAGTGAGATAGGAAATCGGGGACAAACTGTCTACATAGGCGTGTAGTGTTTAGCCATTGGGAAAGTAAGGAGGTTGTTTGATCACCACTACAAGAAGGTATCTGAGCTAGAAGGGGGATGAGATAGACCTCAAGACGATAGTGGGCTACGATCACGTGATTGGCATTGGCGAGATGAAGAAGATCTTCATTGATGCACTCGATGATGACGAGGGGTTGACATCCTTCCGCTGGCGCATTTGCGACAGGAAAGGGAAAAATTGTCAATGGGTAGCACGTCGAGGAAGAAGAGGTGAGCCTCATCGATAAGAAATGTAACAAAATGTAAGGGAGGGAGTGCCACCAATTTTATATCCGTCAATGGAAGTTGGTGAAAGGCACGTGCACGATGAAGATAATTGCGTGAACATCATCAATGTGTCGTCATTGATCATGTGTACTTTACCGGTAAGGAAGACATGTGTTAGTGAAGTTTAGCGTAGGTGCGCTAGCACAACATCCAAGTTTGAAGGATGGTGGCTTATGTATAACAAAACAAATCAATGGCATACCAATCAAGGATAATTTTAAGGATACAAATCTATATTAAAATGTAGAAACCTGGGCTAATCTTACTAGTTCTTAATATGCAAAATGTGAAATGTTTGGTGATAGTTTTGTAAAAATATTCAAATTTCTAAGAATTTTATATGCTTTATATAAAATTTTGGTTATTTGTAAGGTAAAATAATTTTATTCTATGGAATTTGGGCGATCTATTTTTAGAAAAAAAGGAAATTGGTGAATCAATTTATGGGAAAAACCATGGAAAATTAGCGCATTTCTGAAAATTTTCTCGTAAAATCAGTTATGGTACCAATGCGATGATGGAAGAGAGGATGTGTGCATCGATACACTATGTGTTAGCAGTAGAAAAGGGAACTTGTCGAAGTGAGGCTTGAAGGGTTAACGTGATCTAAGGAGTGTTATAGCAAGATTTTCCTCACCCCATGCGACTTGCTCAGAAGGCCTTTTCCATTTCCCTAGGTAGACTTGAAGTCCCCTTTTTGTAATTCCCAGAGCTAAAAACATATTTTTCTACATATAAGTTCCCTAACATCTATACAACATGTGTATACGTAGGTTGCACCATTACATCCCGTGTACATTGGGATTTCTGCCCAAAATTAAAAATGGTGTTGGGTTTCCATGTCACATCACGAGATCCATGATCCTTGACATTCACTATAATGGAAAAGCTCCAACTCGGCCATTCAGTTCCATTTGAAGGCTATAAATGGGCAATATCCAAGTGGTGGAAAAGGGGAGAAGAATTCAACTTTAAGAGCAAAGTTACTATGGAGAAATTATTCACATTATATTGAGTCTGCATCCCTTTATCCTTTTAAGTCTGAACACATTGTTCAACCCCCAAGATCTTCCCTATTTGATGGAGAACCTCATTGTCTCTCTTATATGAGCTTTCCTTTGGTGGAGGATTGAAGTGGTGGAGGCCCAGCTAGAAGGGACTTAGTTTCTCGGTTTTATACGTGCCGACACGAAAGTTTTTCATTTATACACTTCAGTTGATTACATCTTAATAGAAATACTCTTTTCTCGTCCAATTAATGTCTCACAAATATTTGAATTGTTATTCCATGGGCATATTTGTTATGAATATTGATGGATTGGGCTATTATGTATGCTAACTTTATATATTATCACCATATTCTTGCGTATCTCAGTTGTTGAGGACAAGTTGCAAGTATATAGCTTTGTGTCAAGTGTTAAGTGGTGGAATTCATCGAATGTCTGGATGAGGTAGGCTTGTTATCTTGTCTTGTTAGCATGTTCGTTTATATAGCATACTTGAAATTATAGTTTATTTCTACAGTCATTTCCGTCTATTGTGGTTTAGCCCATGCCATAGAGTGTTTTTCCTTGCAACAAGGAGGAAGTTTATGTGGATATTAATGGCCACCCACCTATTCCAACTAGCTCATATACATATTTCATCTTGGCAGTTTCAGGTTTCATCATGACAATTTTTTTCTAGCTTTTTGGGTCCTAAACTTCCATGGCCATTTTGAGGCCCTAAACAACATTTTTTGGGCCCACTAAAGTCACACTATAGATGGAGTCAAGGTGTGACAACATAATTTGTAGTCCTTGGATAGAACTTTCCAACGTGATATCATGTGCCTAAAATGGAGATCATATGAAAAAGTTATGAACCCGGGAAGTTGATGTACCAACTTACCCCAACAGGGCCCACATGACTTTGGTGCTTCATCTACTAGGGTTAGGTTTTTGGATGTCTAGGGTTTTGGAATTCATGTTTGAGGTAAAAAAAAGGACTTTTGAGCCTCATTATAATGATCGTCTCGCGAAGGAGAATAGTCGTCACATCTCTTCTCAGAGATAAGCTGCCACCATTATAGCAAGCTTGTTTCAATCTACATTTTACATTTTTCAACATATTTCTTATTGAATAGAAGTAAAGTTTTATCGTATCTCTGTTATTATTCACTGTATCTCTATGTTAATATTATAGATATGTTTTTTCATTTCATTCTACTCATAAATCTAGATCAATGGTATCATAACATTATGCTCCTTATCATTTTTTGTGCATGTCCTCGATGAGGTCAAGGTATAGAGAGTTGGGTCTTGAGCTAGTTCCTATTGAAGACAACTTCTCTTGCATGCCCAAACAAACTTTAATGGCGGGAGAAAATAAAGATGATGAGACATGATATCCTTTCAAAATCTTCCTCGACGAAGCTCTCGCACGATAGAGGAACGAGATGTTAGACAAATTTGCACAAATACTTCGACGACTATCGACAAGTGACCCAAATACCTGAAGTGGCGGCTCTACCCCCTTTAAGGTACAGATCAATTTTGATATTCCTATATTTGAATGTAAAATATATGTGGACATTGTAGATAAATGGTTGAACCTTCTAGAAGGGTATTTTTCTGTCCACAACATTTTCAATAGAGAAATATTACATTTGTTCTCCTCAAGGTCGCCCCCCATGTCAAAGATTCGTAGGAGACTTTATATGAGAAAAATGAAACAAAGGTATCTACATTATTTGTAGTTGCACCCACTTAGGGTTCCTTTAGGGATGTTATTAAGGAACAATACTACCCCGTTGAAAGTTATGACGACTCAGGTGCTTCATACCATATGACTCCTCACAGGGACTGGTTCTCTGAATATGAAAAATACTATGGTGGTGATGTATTCCTAGGAGATGAATCGACAACCAAAATCTTGGGACGTGGAAGGGTTAAGTTGCTGCTAAAATATGGAAGGATTAGAACTCTCCCTAGGGTTCTTCACATTCCAAAACTATCCAGGAGCTTGATATTTGTACGCAAGTTGCATGATGCAGGAGTGAATACTGTATTTGGAAAGAACACTTTCAAGATGGTACGAGGAGCAATGGTGTTGATGAGGGGAGTTTGGTGTGGAACTCTGTACAAGTTGTTGGGAAGCACTTATACTAATGAGTGTAACAGTTCTATTGTCCCTCAGTAGAGAAATGAAAGAGATAAGACCAATATTATCCCTGAAAAGAAGACCATATTGTGGCATCAAAGACTGGGGCATATTGGAGAAAAGGGCCTTCGAACACTACATGGTAAAGGCATGGTTGAAGGCATGTCTAATTGCACTCTGGATTTTGATTTCTGTGAAAATTGCATATATGATAAATAGAATCGAGTAAGATTCCCATCTGGTGCTACAAGAGCAAAGGGGATCTTAGAATTGATACACAGTGATGTGTTTGGACCTGTGCCTGTTCCATCACTAGGTAAGTCTGTG
>JZKD02S1730304.1:276389-291230 GCA_000966675.3 Picea glauca | reverse complement strand
TAAAGAGTTTAAGGCTCTGGTAGAAAATCAGACAGAGAAGAAAATAAAGGTATTGAGAATAGATAATGGTGGAGAATTCTGCGGAAATGAATTGGAAGAATTCTGTAAGAAGTGTAGTATAGCAAGGCAAAAGACTACTCCATACACTCCTCGGAAGAATGGAGTTGCAGAATGGAGTTCCAGAAAGGATGAACATGACAATGATGGAAAAAACAAGGAGCATGCTCAATGGTGTCGAGTTAGGACATGAATTCTGGGTAGAGGCAGTGGGTACAACATGTTACCTGGTCAATCGATCACCCTCATCAGCGTTGGAAGATAAAACTCCACACAAGGTATGGATTGGAAAGAAACCCTCTCTTCAACATATTAGAGTGTTTGGTTGTGATGCTTATGTACATTCTCCAAAGGAAAATAGAAGTAAGTTGGATAAAAAAAGATGAAAAGTGTATCTTTATTGGTTATAAAGATGGTGTGAAAGGTTATAAGCTTTGGAACCCATAAACTAAGAAGACTGTTTACAATCGAGATGTTGTTTTTAGAGAGTTAAAAGATGTGTCCAAACAGGAATTCCTACCAAGGAAAGACGAACCTGAGAAAATAGAGCTAGAGTTGGATGATGCAAAATCTGAATCATCTGAAGAAGATGAAGTAACAAAAGAAGAAGAAGAACCTCATACCCTAGTATTGAGGAGATCAATGAGAGAAAGAAGGAAACCAGAAAGGTATAGTCGACATGATTTTCGTTCCAATTTTTCTTTATCTATTACTGATGATGATCCCAGAACTGTCAGGGAAGCAGTGAATTCAGAGGATAGTAAACTATGGAAGAAGGCCATGGTTGAAGAAATGGATGCCTTGGACAAGAATGAGGCATGGGATATAGTTGAGTTTCCAGCTGGAAGAAAATCTGTTGCTAGCAAATGATTGTTTAAGAAGAAGTTTAATGAAGAAGGAAAAGTGGAGAAATACAAAGCTCGACGAGTAGAAAAAGGTTATTCCCAGGTAGAGGGAATTGACTTTGGTGAGATTTTTTCTCTTGTTGCTAAGTTAACTTCTATTAGATTTATTTTATCTATTGTTGTTGTTTTTTATCTTGAAGTGGAATAGATGGATGTGAAGACAACATTCCTACATGAGGATCTGAAAGAAGAAATCTACATGAAGTATCCAGAATGATTTGTAGTGGAGGGAAAGAAAGAGTTGGTCTATAATCTAAAGAAGTCACTATATGGTCTGAAGAAATCACCTAGGATGTGGTACCAAAAGTTTAATACATACATCCTTGACTTGGGATTTGTGAGAAGCAGAATTGATCACTGTGTATATTCCAAGTAGATTGGTAATCACTTCATTTATGTAGTGTTGTATGTTGATGACATGTTGTTGGTAGGAAATAATATGGATGTTATCAAGGAGGTCAAATCACAGCTATACTCCAAATTTGACATGAAGGATCTCAGTGTTGCTAACTTCATTCTGGGAATGAAGATTAAAAGAGATCGTGCAAACACATAACTCTGGTTGAATCAGAGAAAAAAATTTGAGACGATATTGCAAAGGTTTAATATGCATGGAAGTAAACAAGTCAAGGTTCTTATTCCTATAGGTGTAAATTTATCTGCAGATCAATGTCCCAAGACACATGAAGAAGAAGAGGACATGTCCCATGTTCCATATGTCAGTGTAGTTGGCAGTTTGATGTATGAAATGGTCTGTACTAGAGCAAACATTGCACATGCAGTGGGAGTTTTGAGCAGGTATATGTCAAAACCAGGGAAGGAGCATTGGACAACAGTAAAGAGGGTCTTCAGGTATCTTCGTGGCACTACCAGTGATGGATTGTGCTACCAAGGAAGACCAGGATTGGATAGAGTGGTGGACATACATGGCTTTGTTGATGAAGTCTGGGCTGGAGATATGGATCACAGAAGATCTACAAGTGGGTATGTGTTTAACCTATTTGGAGGAGCAATCAGTTAGATGAGAAAAAGACAGGCTATAGTGGCACTCTCAACTATAGAAGTTGAATACATGGCAGCCACTCATGCAAGCAAGGAAGTAGTATGGTTACAAAGATTGCGTTCAGGTATTGGGTTGGTACAACAAGCAGTGAGATTATATTGTGACAGTCAGAGTTCAATCTTCCTGGCAAAGAACCCATCTTATCATTCAAAGACAAATCATATTGATGTTCAGTATCATTTTGTGAGAGACATGGTTGAGGAAAAAAAGGTGTTGCTGGAAAAGGTTGACACTTTGAAGAATGTTGCAGACTCATTGACAAAGTCTCTGAGCACAGAAAATTTCTCCTGGTGTAGAGTAACAACAGGCATTTATTCCCTGGATTGTTGACTATATAATCCCCTAGAACCCTGGATGCAAAGAAAACAACAAGTGGGAGAATGTTGGTTATGTGTTATATTCTTTGCATGTGTGTGTGTGGGCGCGTTAGATTCGACAACTACGCCTGACGATCCCTATAGTACTGCTCTTTGTGTCGTGTTTGTTGGGAACTTTCCTAGGGGGGTCCCAGGGGGGCAGGTATGCCCCCCTGGTTATGCACAACGCCCCGAATTTTTTTTTGGGGGCATTTTTTGCTATTTTTAGCGGTTTTCTAAATAAATCCCAGATTAAGGGATTAGGGTTTTGTTATCTACGGAATACTTAATAACATTGTATATATTGTATGGTGAATGGTGAAATTTGATATAATGAATATAAGAAAGGTTTTCCCGGTTGAGGGTTTTGGGTATAAAATCTTTGTGTACTCTGTGTATGAGCCATTGATTAAATTATGTTTTACTTAAGAATCTATATGAATTGCTTTACTTCACAGGTTTAAAAATTACACCCACTTATTACCCCACTTATGAAAAAGAACTGTACTCCATTGTACAAACCTACCACTAGTGGAGGAACTATATTCTCGTAAAGGAGACAATCATCCACATTGATCATAACCCTTTGTAGTTCATGCAGACACAAGAAAAATTGCAGAATGACTGCCATCAAAAGTGGTCCACATACTTGCAACAGTTCCATTTCAACATCAACTATAATAAATGGACCACTAACCTCGTTGCTGACTACCTCAATCAACCTCCAGTTTACTCACTAACCATGGTGCTAGACTCTTGCGGACATGCGACCTCTGGATGGCCCCAACTCTATGAGTGAGATCCTGACTTTTTCACTACCTACCATATGTTGGGAACAAACACAACTATCATTGATTTTCATCTATAGGATGGGTTATCGTGCCATCTAGGGAATCTCTTCATTCCATCAAGAGAGTGAGAGAAGTTGATTTGGAAGCTCACTACAGTTGGGTGGAAGGAAAATTTGGTGTAGAGGAGACAATTGAAGTGTTGCAACAACATTTCTATTGGTTGAAACTATGACAGGATGTGAGCAAGTATATCAGGTCCTGCACATCCTGTGCCTTTGCCAAAATTACCATTACGAAACAAGGCATGTAGACCCCTCTACTTACTCTTGACAGGACCTAGGAATCCATATCAATGGACTACTTATCGGGCCTTCCTTCAAACAAGTAGGGAAATGAATTTGTTTTCATGGTTGTTGATCCATTTTCCAAGATGGCGATTTTGGTCACCTGCAAAAAGAGCATCACAACAGAGGCCACTAGTAAGATATTATTTGAACGAGTGTGGGTACATTTTGGGATACCACAAACCATCATCTTCAATTAGGAAAAGTGGTTCCTTAGTACTTTCTTGTTGAGCCTCTGGTCATGGATGGACACCAAGATCACTAAATCCACAACCTTCCACCCCCAAACAGATGGGAAAATTGACATCATCAATAGGATGATCATGCATATTTTTCACATGTACAATTCCAAGGATCCATGCAGATGGGATGATAGTCTTCCCTATGTTTATCACAGTTACAATAGAGCCATACATAACTCAACTATCCATAGCCCCTTTTAGGTGGGGTTGAGATTTCAAGCATTGGGTCCCATGGATCTTGCACTACCCCTTGCATCCACATAGGGAGAATCATCCCATGCGCAAACCGAAGCTAAAAAGGCCACCCAGTTCATTGAACAAATCCAACGCATCCGCCAACAAGTTCAAGATATTTTCCAGAAGTTGAATGCCAAGTACAAGAAATTCCATGATCAACACCGGGTGCCACACAAGTTTCAGGTGGGAGATAAATTTTTGTTGCACTTGTAGAAAGAACACCTTATAGGAGCCCATTGAAAGCTTCTACCACTCCATTATGGACCTTATACCATCATCAAGGATATGGGTGATAATGATTTTGAGCTCAACATTCCCCCCTTCCTTGGATTTTACCCAGTGTTTAATATGGACTTCATTCGACCATACTTTCCACCATTATTGGACACCTCATAGGTAGTAGAACCGTTGACACATAAAAATGTCAACCCTGACTGCATGGAACATGCATCCACAGATTAGATCATGGAAACACAAGTCAATGACACTTGGCAACAAAAGTTTAGTCTTTATCGTGTTGTCAAAGAAGGGAAACTCCTGCACCAAGGTAAGTGGCTCACTCAGGCCCAAATTCAATAGAGATTTCCTCATCTGATGGGGAAACTCAACGTAATGGAGACCATTCCTTCCTAAGGTGGAGGATTTATCTAGGTGGATATCGGTGTCCACCCACCTATTCCAACTGACTCACATACATATTTCATCTTGGCATTTTCAGTTTTCATCTTGGTAGTTTTTCTCTAGTTTTTAGGGTCCTAAACTTCTGGGGTCATTTTGAGGCCCTAAACAACATTTTTTGGGCCGGCCACAGTCACAATGTACACAGAGTCAGAGTGTAATGGAATAATGTGTAGTCCTAAGATAGACCTTTCCAATTGTCTAACGTGCACCTAAAACAGATATTGTATGCAAAATTTATGACCCCGAGAAGTTGATCTACCAACTTACCCTAATGGGGCCCACATGACATTTGGCGCTTCATATCCTACGGTTAGGTTTTTTCATGTATAGGATTTTCGCATTCCTTTTTGAGGTTAAAAAAGGTCTTTTGAGCCTCATTTTAATTATATTCTTATGAAGGAGCATAGTTTTCACATCTCTTCTCAAAGATAAGCTGTCACCATTCTAGCAAGCTTGTTTCATTTTGCATTTAATAATTTTCAACATATTTCTTATTTAATAGAAGTAAAGTTTTAATGTACCTCTGTTATTATTCACTGTGTCTTAATGTTAATATTATAGATCTATTTTTTCATTTTGTTCCACTCATATATCCATATTAGAAATGGAACTGGTAACGGGGGGATAACAAAAGGAAAATTTTGGGCATAGCCATTTACATGCGGGAGAGAGTAGGAGGTTTCTGGTGGGAATAATTAAAGGTGGTCGCAATTTGATGTCTTGGAGAGATACTAAAATAAGAAAATTGAGAGATTGTTGTGCACATGCAATAAATGGAGATACATTGGGAGAATCCAAAATATATTCTAGTCTTTCCTAATTGATAAGTATAAAATATAGAGGGTCACAAAATATAATTTTAAGTTCAAAAAATTATAGAAATATTACAAAAATTTACCTGAAATATTTAATCATGGTAGGATCACTGATGATACTTGAATATTGGCTAGTATGGCTCATCCTCTGTATATGGAGGATGAATCATGATGAGATTTATTTCCTTAAACTATGTGGATGATCCAAGTTAGTATCATTGTCGCGGGGAGGATATAGGTTTGGGATAAAAACATTTTTCACCATGTATGTATACAGATATCTCATAGGTGTTGATCTACTTCCTACGAGTGTCCATGACCCCTATGGATTCACCATGACATCACCGACCTTTCTTTGCTGCCAATAAGCGGCTATAGCCCCAACGAAGATATCTGCATGTTGCCTAGTCTGGTCAAATTTTCCTTTCCATTCATTCACGATTTATTTAGTGCATGTTTAGCATTCAGTGGACAGGGAAAGCGATGTAATTTTATCCTGATAGGGGATGAGTTCCAAATATTTATATTTATTTGTATATTTCCTGCACCTAGCTACATAGAGATATCCCTTTTGGGTTTTAGCCTTTATACCTTCACACTTTACCTTTCACATGGGAAACTACTTGGTGTGTGGATGGTTCCTCTGTTACATAGGATCTTCTCACAAAAACATATGCAAGGATGATCATTGATTAACCACTATGCTCAGTCATGGTTTAACTGTTTTAACAACATCCCTGGCTAATTATGATTCATGTTCATCAAAGACCCCTAATTCCACTCATGATCTAGGAAATATATGCAAATTAATTCATGCCTGCTTCCAAAGCAAAGGTGCTTCCTATGAAAAAACCAGACAAATGTGAAAGGTTTGTGTGTCATTCAAATAAAATCATATATCATACGACAAAATAATATAATAAATGAGTTACTTTGTGGGGAAAATATGATGATGAAAGAATGAGAAAAAGAGTGTTGGACTAGGAGGTGAACTTAGCCTAAAACATGTTGCAATTGAAAAACAAAAGTTTGGATAAATGACGATAAAATGCATGTATTTTGGAAAGAAAGTGGACTGAGGAAGAGATCATGGATTGAGTGTTTCCAATAGCTTCAACAATATTCATGAATTCCAACCAACCAAGAATTTACATCCTATTGAAACAATTAATCTATGTGAAATATTATATGCATATTACTTCCTTCAGATAAGTTTCCATCCTAGCCTTGGCTGAGAATTACATCTCTCATCATGATTTTTTGAAGACTTCCAATTCATTTGTGCAGCCTTTTTCTTTAGTGGGGGTAAGGGTTTTCCAACACTCCATTTTATTGTCCATTGGATTTATCTACTTTGGTCTTTTGAGATCTTTATTTCCTTCTGAATTCTCCCATATCCCAAAACTTATGCTCAACATTGTCCTAATTTTCAAGTGGATGTATCTTTCCATGATCAAAATTTTGAAAACCTTTCTGAAAGTCCTTATCATGATAATATGAAAACAAGGATCAAAATCTGTCTAGATTTTTGAGATCAAACCATGAGTATTATTGGTGCCATTTGTTGGACACATTGTCAATGATATGGTGTCATTGATGTCAACAATTGATGTCATTATGATGTGATGATTTGTTGTTATGATGAATTATCATTGTGATTTATCATAGATGAAATTGTCGTTGATGTCAACAGTATATCAGTTAGCAGAAAATGTCAAACAGTATGTAGAGATCAAAAGCACAAGCTCAGAAGGAGGAGCGAATGGTATGTGAAGATCAAAGCTCAGAACAAAGAGCGCACTGTAGAAGTGTCGTCGGGATCGATGGAAATATTGAGAAGTCGACTAATGCACATGAAAAGGTGAGAAGCCTCAAAAACCGTCTGATCAAGAAAAGTGAAGGTATTGATCATCTCATGGAACGAACGTCGGTCATATGAGTGACTGTGGGATTGATGATCATTGGAGGATCGTGACCGTCGGATATGCAAGCTAGATCAACAACAGGAATGAATTGCGGAGAGCGAAAGGAAAATTAAACAACTCTATGGTTCTAATCCCGCAATTGGTCTAGATCGTCAGACCTCATAAACCCAAATATTTACGACTATGGTTGATCCAACAAATGAGCAGATTAAGTCATATTAAGTCAAGATCGTTGGATGCGCAATCACTAGATCAATGGCAAGGATAGACTGCAGAGATCAAAAGGAGTATTAAACATCATGCTATTTCCAATCCCACAATTAGTCAGGATCATCAAATCTTCTAGGTTCAAAAATCGATGATTGTGGTTAACTCGCCAAAAAATGAACAACTTCAAATTGTAGAGCTTGGGTGATGAATTAAACCACTCGCAAGTTGTGGTTCCACAATCCACAACGACCTTTGATGTTCACTTGACAACATATATACGATTGGAATCAAATCCAATACCAACGAGCAGTTTCCATTGCAAAACCCGACGATAGTCTTAAAAGTTGTGATGGTTGAGGACCCCACAACCATCCTTGATCATTGATCTGTCTTGAGAGTATTCTCGACCGTTGGATCATTTTAAGGTGGAAGGATAGGATAAGCAGGGAAAAAGGATTGAGAATTCCATTATCCGAATACCCTTCAGCCATCAGATCATTTTCGAGTGGAAGGACAGGATAAGCGAGGTAAAAGATTTGAGATCTCATTTATGAAAATTTCCGTCAGTAGTCAGATTGATTTAAGTGGAAGGACAGGATAATCAAGGGCTGAGATTTGTGATCTCAATCACTCGAATACCCGTTAGCCATCAGATTGAATTAATGGAAGGACAGGATAAGCAAGGGTTGAGATCTGAGATCTCAATCACCCGAATATCCGTCAGTCATCAGATCATTCTAGTGCAAGGACATGATAAGCTAGAAGAAGAGCCATTGGATTTAATCCAATGCTAAACAGTATCACAGATAGATCAATCCGTCGATCTAAAACCTTGATCAACGAACAACATTTGTTTCAGGTTAAAAGATGTCAAGAGGTTACGCTTCAGAAAGTTTGAGATTTGAAATACCCGAATCCTGAAATCCAAAATAAATAAGGAACATCGGATGTGGAGGATATACAATGACCGTTGGATTAGGTTTGTTGGTCAGTAGACCATGTCAACAAAGACATATGGCATATCACGTCAGTAGACCACGTCAGAAAGGACATGTGGCAAACCATGTCACCAAGGACGTGTGCCAGACCACGTCAGTAAGGATGTGTGGCAGACCATGTCAACAAATACATATGGCATATCACGTCAGCAAACCACGTCAAAAAGGATGTGTGGCAGACCACATCAGCAAGGACGTGCGACAGAAGACCACGTCAACAAGTACACATGGAATAATTAGATGATGACATGTGTCAAGAGGAAATTGACTCGTTCCATGTCAACAC
The DNA here is from genome assembly GCA_000966675.3 of Picea glauca. Taxonomy (NCBI): domain Eukaryota; kingdom Viridiplantae; phylum Streptophyta; class Pinopsida; order Pinales; family Pinaceae; genus Picea; species Picea glauca. The sequence continues at coordinate 282,320 of JZKD02S1730304.1, read as the reverse complement.
GTGATGCCAATAATTACGACACTCTGGAATAATTACTTCGGGATTTTTCACACTAGAAAATGACAAAAGCTTCGATGTCCTGAGGGATGAAATCCCGAAGTAGACATGGTTCATCTAATCTGAAGAATATTTCGGTTTCATTCTCAACCATTGATAAAAACACAATGAAAGGATAGTGCAAGTATAATAGATGAAGCCACGAAGTAATCTGTGGCCATCCATCTAAATTCTTGAATAAGACCCAGTTGTCGGATTAAGCCTTGTAAGGATTGAATCTAACCATTGATCTAGTGTCATGATATAAATGTGAACCATCCGATCTGTTCGTCGAAATCATATTCAAAGGTTTTAAAGGTTGAAATCCTGAAGTTCCAAAGAGAGAAGTTTTGACAGTCATCCATCTCATCAGGAGATTGAATCGTGAATGTTGATTTTGATAAGCTCTCAAGCGCTTGTTTAGTGTAGCGTCTGGTCACCACCGTTAGTCATATGGAATAGAGAAATAAGGGTAAAATGAGGCAATGCTTAAATTTATAATCCTGTGGTTCTACACCTGTGATCATATGAAAATGGTTTGAAGGGAGTGCGTCATACATATTTCATTTGATAGAGAGTTACACCAGAACAATATAGAGAATCGATAAATAATTGAATATGATATGTTGGTGAACCGAGAATGTAGTAGAAGCATGAGTACGATCTAATGAGTTGATCCATGTCTGTGATCAACTCATGAGGATAGATGAATCGATACACATCCATGCTTAAAAGAAAGTTAAATCATGAAAACATGAATAAAGAATAAAAAGGAAAAATTATATTAATTAAAGTTTAAAATTATCATTTTAAAAGAAAATGTACAATATTTCAAATATCAAAAGACACAATTCTTCAAACTCACACGAGCTGGAAGAATATATAAACAAGAAATAATGGTGACAAGAGGTAGTTGAATTTGTTGAAGTATATATATTTATATATAATGGATTGAATGAAAGTTCATTCTATCAGGTTGGTGCTTGTTTACAAGCTGGGTCTTGTATGCGGATTGGATTCCTCACATCTCAGTTGGATCTGAGATCAACAAGCCAGGACTTGTTATGAGGATTGGATTCCTCATTTCTCAGTTGGATCAAAGAACTACAAGCTGGGTCTTGTAATAGAGAGCTGGGTCTCTCATAGTTGTATAAAGATGATATTCAAAGATTGATCTTATGTATTCATTCAAGTTATTTAAATAAATAAATTATTGATTCCTTTATATATATTGTTTGAGAAAATGAAATAAATATTTGTTTTAAGTTAATTTGTGAAAAGTGGAAAATTGTCCAAAGTTTTGTGACAATGATTCATGCCCCCCCCCCTCAGTGTCAAGTAACCATTTCAACAATTGGTATGAGAGTAGGTTCCTTCAACACAGTTTAAATACTGAAGATAGATTCATAAGAAATGGGTGGACAGATTGCTATATCCACAAATGAAGCTCCCTTATTTGATGGAACAAATTATTTATCATGGAGAGAAAATATGAAAATATATCTAAAGTCAAGAGGATCTGGAGTTTGGGATTCGGTAGTAAGTAATCCCTGGCACTTAATTACTTCAAAGAGAAAATCCAAAACTACAAAGGAAGCAAAGAGAAACAATTCAATATCCTTAAAAGCAATTCGGGATGGATTGTGAGACCAAGTCAAAGAAAAGATGAAGCCCTACAAATCTTCCAAAGAATTATGGCCTCAAATAGAAAATAGTTATCAGAATGAAACACAAGAAGAAGAGAAATACAATCAAAGAGAGGAACAAGACTCTAATGTAGAGGATTCTTATCAGAATCAAGAACAAAACTCAGAAGAAGAGAGCTCTTATCAAGATAATGAATAAGATAAAGAAAAAGAAAATTTGAATTAGATTGAAGAACATAGTTCAGAGAAAAAGATTTCTAATCTTAATGAAATGCAGGATTCGATCTCAGTAAACAATGAGGAAGACAACCTCATCAAGGAATTGAGGAATACCTCAATATTCACTAAAGAAAAACTATTATATTTTAAGACTGATGTTATAAATACATTTGAAGTGATTAGTATGGAACCAGGAAATGATCTATATATTGAAGTTAGTAAGGAAGTTCTTGATCATCTTGAGTCCACAACCCTGTGCACTCTCGAAGAGTTGGAGAATATCCAATAGAAAGATATGTCACTACTTCAACAGTTAGATCATTCTAACCATGAAAAGTTTGAACATAGAGTTCAGCTAGAAGACAAAGAAGAAGAGATCAAAAGTTTGAAAACCGAACTTACTAATCTAATAGAAGAGATGGATGAAGTAAAGACACATAAAAAGAAAAGAAAAGAAGTTCTAAAAGAATCAGAAGAATGTTATGTTAACATTTATCCCATGGATGAAGTAGAAGAAGAACTATCAAAGGCCAAACAAAAAGTTGATTGGAGTCTCTATGTATACCACTTTGATCATAATGATTCAGACTATAGTTTTCTTCCTGACTACACTAAAGAATTTCTTGAAAAGAGTCAAAATCATATCATGGAAATAAAAGAAATGCTCAAAGACAATGAAAAAATCATATCTGATCAAAATATCCAGTTAGAAGCAAAAGAAGAGGAGATTGAGAAATTGAAGGATGAAATCAGTCAGGAAAAAGAAGAATCATGTCATAAGCTAGAAGCAGAAGTTGTGAATATTAGAAAGGAGGTTGAGAAGTCAAACACTCAACTTGAGGAAATTAAAGAAAGTAAAGAAAACCTAAATATCCAGTTGACAAGGAAATAAAATTCTTACCACATGTTGGAATTGGAAATCATCAATTTCAAAAAGATTAATGAAAGTACTAATGCAAATGTAACATACCCACTACCTAAAATCAAACTATTTTGTTGATTTCTCAACAATGAGAATCCCTTAAGCTTGCAGCAGCGAAATGCCAATCCCGATCCACAGGTCTTTATTTCCCTGTCACGGCCTCTTCTTCACGCACCTATGACATTTCCCCGATGATAGTTTCGGGTTTCGGGGTTTCGTGATTCCTGATGACAAAAGTTCATGTCCTCTCGAACCCCTGATCTTCGATTTGTTGATGCGCCCCTTTACGGGTTAGCCCCTCTGGGCTATGCCCTAGTCCATGTGACCGCCTCTCATAAGACCGCAACCTTATCCTCCTTTCAGGGCCTTGGGCTTCCAAAATCCAACACGTTATGACTTCAGCTAGCCCTTCGATCCACGTGACCTTCCCCTCTATGACCGCAGTCACACTTCTTATCGGGGTTTCGGAGTTTTCAATGCCGAGATGCATTTGTTCTCAGGACTCACGATCCTCCGATTCCCGATACAACGTTAGTTAATGACCCCCCCTTTTTTTTTGCCTTTAGCGCGATCAACGGCTGTGATCGCCCATGAAACCAATGGTCCCTGATTTCTATCGGGACTTCGAGGTTTCAAATGCCGAAATGCATTTGTTCTCGGGACTATCGATCTCTCGAATCCCGATTCTCCGTTATGATGACAGCTGGCCCCCATGATGGAGCTTTACCCTCCTTGTCGAGATTTTGGACTTCGCGATTTCGAATTGCAAGGACTTCCTGTCCACGAGATTCCAGATTTCCCGACTCCCGTAATGCCGATGGATGACTTTCTTTTCAGGAAACCTCCCGAATGCTCTGATCTCCTCCACGCGTCCTCCTCAAGATGGACAGTCCTAATCGTCTCTTGCGATTTCATGACTTCTGATGCTCCAGAAGTCTTGTCCTCAAGAGTCGCGAAATGCCAAACCCCGATGCACCTATTTACTTTTCTATTGGGACTTCCCCAATGGTCTGGATCTCCGCCACGTGTCCCGAATGATGGACGACCTTGATCCAATCTCGTGATTTCGGAGTTTTTGATACCCCGATGATAGAAATTCTCTGACAACTCAAAACCCCAGTAGCCGATATACCGACGGGCTCTCGATTTTCGCCACGTGTCTACACAAACGGACGGTCCAGATCATTTCGTTGTTTCGAGACTTGAAATGCCCCGACGTTCTTGACCTCGAGAACTCTGATATCCCGAGTACCGATATCCCGATGTGTCAACCTTCTCGTCGGGATTTTACCTCTACTGTTCACGAAGGTTTAACCCTCATGCATCTCTTAACAGATCCAACGGCTGTCGGGTTTTTCTAGCTACGACCTAACGGCTCAGATCTGTCCCACCTCGTGCATTCTTCCACTACTTCGTGGATGTGGAAAGATCAACAGTCCAAATGTTCTCATGGACCTTGGGGGGGGTCTGCGATCCCGATTTCATCGCTATTCACGAAGATAGGGAGAAAAAGGGGCAAGGTATGTAACGCCCTTGTTACTTTCGTCAATCTGACGGTCATGAATTACCATGGGTCTTCCGACAGGATCTCATCCATTGATTCGTTACTTATCCCTACGCTACTACTTCAGAATTTTAAGAGGGTCATTCCTCCTCGTACAGGGTTATTAAGACTTGCCCATTCAAGTCCTTTTTCCAGGTTCTTGGTAGACCTTCCCAAGGAGGGAATCTCTGTGAAGAGATCTATTCCGGGGCATCCCTGGAGACGGGTAAGGGGAAACAACTTCCCGAGAACGGGCCGGAAGTCTAACTTGGTTCAAAGTATGCGTAATTAAATTCATTTATCAATCATAAGCCAATTCATTCATTTTCTGTTATAAGCATATATCTACCCTTTCTTATAGAAACACTTCACAGACATTCTTTATTGCAATCGTTCACAATTTCACAGTTTATGAGCATATATGTCAACATATGAATTTCAAGATGCAATATGTAAAACACTTATCAGAAATAACACCAGGAGTGAGTGAAACTGCTGAGAGGGGTGCTTGTTTCCACCCAACCGTAGGCTTAGCGACTCCCAGTGGATTTACCACCAGCCACCCCCGAGCTGAGACCACGATGCTGCGAGACTGTGTCTCTCTGTCTGCTAGTGACCAGGAGCGAAGGTTGCAATCCTTCCTCTCTGCTATCACTCACTCTGTGTAATGCCAGAGTTCCCCTCGCGTCTGCCCCCTCGAATCGCTTCTTCCCCGTGCCTTATCCTATTGCGAGGTTGCGTGTGGCACGATTACCCTCGCACTGATCAGGCCTGATGGCTCTATAGATAGGAGGTTCACCTCCCCATCCCTCATTAAGCCATCAACCTGCCAGCCTGCAAGGCATTAAATTCAGGGCCAACAAGCCACTTTTGGTTCTCTGGGCCAGTGGAGTCCAAATACTGTTCTAATTCTCGGTGGAAGTTAACGCCACCTTTTCAGGTGCCTTCCACCGCCATCGTGATCTCTTTTCTGCACATCCTCTCTCAGTAGTCCTGCAATAAATTCAAAATGTTATTCACATTCATTGACCTCTTCCTCAAGGTCCATTTACATCACATATTCACATTCATGAGTTTGCCATAGTTCTTGGCCAGTCCAGTTATTTTTACAAACTGGAGGAAACAGGGTGTTACAATTCCCTCCCCCTTAAAAAGGAACACCGTCTTCGATGTTCTTATCTATTAACATGAATTGCATGTACATAAGTAAACAAAATCAGATATGCCTGTCTCATGGCATCCTCCATTTCCCATGTAGCCTCATCTGGGCCAAAATGTTTCCACTGCACCTTGACCTATGCAATGGTTCTCTTCCGGAGCGAGGTTTCCTTTTTGTCCAGTATGCATTGGGGTTCTGGTAGAAACTCTCCCTTGGGTTCCACCTGGATCACAGACCAGTCAATTATATGATTAGCATCATGTACATATTTCTTCAATAATGAAACATGGTAAACATTATGTACTTTTACTGTGGGAGGAAGTGATAGCCGATAGGCTACAGGTCCCACTCTATCTAGAACCTCAAAGGGTCCACAATACCGGGGTGCCAACTTGGCACAAGCTCC
>JZKD02S1730304.1:261593-273022 GCA_000966675.3 Picea glauca | reverse complement strand
ACTTTCTCATTTGCAGGGCTGATATTTGTCTCACCGAGACCGGTTTTCGGATCCCTTGGAGGGTTATCCTTTTTCCTTCTTTTCTCACACATTCTAAGGTTTTATGGTAACAGTCTAGTTTGGATTTATGAGCGGCCAACTAGTCCATACCAATCAAAAAGTCGTAATATCCCAGGGGTAATACATTAAGGGTTTCTTGGGTGGGGAATTCACCCAACATTAATTGGCAGGCTGGTATGACCTCTACTACCTTTCTTTTGGTGTCAGTGGCTAACTGTACCAACCATGTCTTGGTTTGCCTTTGTGGCTGTAGTTTACACTTATCAACATCTCTAGGGGCTATATAACTCAAATTTGAACCAAGGTCAATCAACACATACACTAGATGGTTGAAAATCATACCTTCTATTTCCACCACTGAAGCTTGGTGGTCAGCTTGGTTATTATCCAAGGCTGCATAAATCTGTGGCACACTCCTTGCCACATCATCGAATGTGGTAGCTTCCTGAATGTTATAAACTTTCCGACTGTTATATTGTCGGTGTGGACAGTCTCTCAGGAGATGCTCTTCTCTGCAACCCCAACATTTCAGAGGTTCTCTTTTTGGGTTATTAGTCTTCACTGGTATAGGTCCAGAAGTTTTATTTCCGTCCACCAAGGGAAAGTTCTGTTGGAGTACACTCCAGGTTGGGAAGTTCATTCTGGGGTTCTTTTTGTAGTTTTTAAATCCTCAGGATTTTCTCCCCTTTTTCTGAAATCTCGAACCACTCTTTTGTTTCCAGTCTCCACGAGACTCTGCCCGATGTCCATATTGTTCATGAAAATATGTTGCCTTTCGTATAGTGTCTTCTAATGTCTTTGGCTCGTCGAATTCGATTCGGTTCCGGTATTCCTTGGGTAGCCCACTGATGAAGTGTTGTGCCTTCGCCTTCTCTGCTTTGATGTAGGGTACATATCTCAATAAGTCGGGGAATTTGTTGACATATTCCTCCATAGTAAGTTGTCCCAGTTTGAGTTCATAAAACTCTTTAACCTTCTCATAGAAATATCTTTCCACAAATACTTCTTCCGGAAGTACTTCTCAAACCATTTCCAAGACAGGTCCTCCTCGCGGACCCCTTTCATATTCTTAAGGTCTTCCCACCAGATGGAAGCCTTTCCGTTCAGATTGAAAGTGGCCACTCGGGCCTTCAAATTCTCTAAAAAATCATGGACTCTGAAATATTTCTTCAGTCCAAGTAGCCAGGCCTCGGCTTCCTCTCTCTTATTTATCTCACCGTCGAAGGAGGGAGGTTTGGCCTTTCTGAATTCCTCAAATTTATGACTCTTGGAAGTCTTTTTCTTCTTTTGTTTTCTGCGAGAATAGGAACTGGTCCTGCTGTTGGAAGAGCCTTCTGAATCGCTAGCTTCCTTCTCAGTGGAATCGTCTGGAACTGGTCCTTTACCTCTGGGGTGAACCTTTCTTGATGTGCTTCTCTTAGTATAGCCACTGACACGATCATGATTCTGCATATCAGGTTCATGCTGCATTTGTCGCTATAGGTTGGATAAGCTCTGCAATAGAACTGCATTAATTTCGGTTTGCTTTTCTTGTTCTTTCATCATCCTTTCATTGTTGGCCTTGCATCTTTGCAATTCAACCATGAGACTCCTCACAGTCTCGGCTAGGTCTGGAGGGGTTCCTATTGCTCTTCTTTCGTCAGACTCTTCGCCTCTGTTGTGGGAGACTTCTCCCACCTCTTGGTGAGTAACCATACTCTGCGTCTGTAGATTCCTGTGGCTGATCGTCCGCTTGAGTGAAAAGACAAATGCTAGTTATTAGTCAAGATTTGAACACATTTTTACATTTTTCATAATTTATAACTCTTTCACATGCATACACAGTCAGGTTCTCGTCTTCGAGTTTTTTTTTTTTCAATTCTGGGCAAGAGAGTTTCATTAGGGGGTTAATCCTCGTAGGAGTGCTTCAAACGAAGCTTATGCGTAACTCGTGCATGAGCCCAATCAAGCCGAGTGTTGTAACCATGCTCTGATACCACTTTGTAACATACCCACTACCTAAAATCAAACTATTTCGTTGATTTCTCAACAGTGAGAATCCCCGAATCTTGCAGCAGCGAAATGCCAATCCTGATCCACAGGTCTTTATTTCCCTGTCACGGACTCTTCTTCACGCGCCTGTGACATTTCCCCGATGATAGTTTCGGGTTTCAGGGTTTCGTGATTCCCAATGACAAAAGTTCTTGTCCTCTCGAACCCCCGATCTCCAATTTGTCGATGCGCCCCTTTACGCGTTAGCCCCTCTGGGCTATTCCCTAGTCCATGTGACCGCCTCTCATAAGACCGTAGCCTTATCCTCCTTTCGGGGCCTTGGGCTTCCAAAAGCCGTCACGTTTTGACTTCAGCTAGCCCTTCGGTCCATGTGACCTTCCCCTCTATGACCGCAGTCACACTTCTTATCGGGATTTCGGAATTTTCAATGCCGTGATGCATTTGTCCTCAGGACTTGCGATTCTCCGATTCCCGATACAACGTCAGTTAATAACCCCTTTTTTTTTTCCTTTAGTGCGATCAACGGCTGTGATCGCCCATGAAACCAACGGTCCTTGATTTCTATCGGGACTTCGGGGTTTCAAATGCCGAAATGTATTTGTTCTCGGGACTGTCGATCTCTCGAATCCCGATTCTCCGCTATGCTGACAGCTGACCCCCATGATGGAGCTTTCCCCTCCTTGTCGAGATTTCGGACTTCGCGATTTCGAATTGCAAGGACTTCTTGTCCACGGGATTCCCGATTTCTCGACTCTCGTAATGCCGATGGGTGACTTTCTTTTCGGGAAACCTCCCAAATGCTCTGATCTCCTCCATGCATCCTCCTCAAGATGGACGGTCCTGATCGTCTCTCGCGATTTCACGACTTCTGATGCTCCGGAAGTCTTGTCCTCAAGACTCGCGAAATGTCGAACCCCGATGCACCTATTGACTTTTCTATCGGGACTTCCTCGATGGTCTAGATCTCTGCCACGTGTCCCGGATGATAGATGGCCTTGATCCAATCTCATGATTTCGGAGTTTTTGATACCCCGATGACAGAAATTCTCTGTCAACTCAAAACCCCAGTAGTCGATATACCGATGGGCTCTCGATTTTTGCCACGTGTCTACACAAACGGATGATCCAGATCATTTCGTTGTTTCGGGACTTGAAATGCCCCGACGTTCTCGACCTCAAGAACTTCGATATCCTGAGTACCGATATCCCGATGTGTCAACCTTCTCATCGGGATTTTACCTCTACTGTTCACGAAGGTTTGACCCTCATGCATCTCTTAACAGATCCAACGGCTGTCGGGTTTTTCTAGCTACTACCTAACGACTCAGATCTGTCCCACCTCGCGCATTCTTCCACTACTTCATGGATGTGGAAATATCAACAGTCCAAATGTTCTCATGGACCTTGGGGGGGGTCTATAATCCCTATTTCATCGCTATTCACGAAGATAGGGAGAAAAAGGGGAAAGGTATGTAATGCCCTTGTTACTTTCATCAATCTGGTGGTTGTGAATTACCATGGGTCTTCCGACAGGATCTCATCCATCGATTCGTTACTTATCCCTACGCTGCTAGTTCAGAATTTTAAGAGGGTCATTCCTCCTCGTACAGGGTTATTAAGACTTGCCCATTCAAGTCCTTTTTCCAGGTTCTTGGTAGACCTTCCCAAGGAGGGAATCTCTGTGAAGAGATCTATTCCGGGGCATCCCTGGAGATGGGTAAGGCGAAACAACTTCCCGAGAATGGGCCAGAATTCTAACTTGGTTCAACTTATGCATAATTAAATTCATTTATCAATCATAAGCCAATTCATTCATTTTCTGTTATAAGCATATATCTACCCTTTCTTATCAAAACACTGCACAAACATTCTTTACTGCAATCGTTCACAATTTCACAGTTTATGAGCATATATGTCAACATATGAATTTCAAGATGCAATATGTAAAACACTTATCAGAAATAACACCAGGAGTGAGTGCAACTGCTGAGACGGGTGCTCATTTCCACCCAACTGTAGGCTTAGCGACTCTCAACGGATTTACCACCAGCCACCCCCGAGCTGAGACCACGATGTTGCAAGATTGCGTCTCTCTGTCTGCCAGTGACCAGGAGCGAAGGTTGCAATCCTTCCTCTCTGCTATCACTCACTCTGCATAATGCCAGATTTCCCCTCACGTCTGCCCCCTCGAATCGCTTCTTCCCCACACCTTATCCTCTTGCGATGTTGCGTGTGGTGCGATTACCCTCGCGCTGATCAGGCTTGACAGCTCTACGGATAGGTAGTTCACCTCCCCATCCCTCAGTAAGCCATCAACCTGCCAGCCTGCAAGGCGTTAAATTCAGGGCCAGCGAGCCACTTTTGGTTCTCTGGGCCAGTGGAGTCCAAATACGGTATTAATTCTCGGTGGAAGTTAACGCCACCTTTTTAGGTGCCTTCCACCGCCATTGTGGTCTCTTTTCTGCACATCCCCTCTCAGCAGTCCTGCAATAAATTCAAAATGTTATTCACATTCATTGACCTCTTCCTCAAGGTCCATTTACATCACATATTCACATTCATGAGTTTTCCATAGTTCTTGGTCAGTCCAGTTATTTTTACAAACTGGGGGAAACAGGGTGTTACACAAATCTAATGACTAAAATTGAAGAATATAAGAAAAATGAAGAAGACAAAAAGATCCAAATAACTAAAAATGAAGAATCATGCAAAATGTTTGAATTGGAAGCCATCAAAGTCAAAAGGATTCAGAAAGAATACAAGGAAGAAATCAAAATATTGAAAACTAAATTTTTTGATCTAACAAAAGATATGGAATAATTGAAAACATATGAAAAAACTGTTAAATGCAAAGAAGTCTTGTATGAGACAAAATAAATAGTCATCAATCTAAAGACTCAACTTGAACATGCTAAAAAGGTGGAAGAAGCCCTGAAAATTGAGATGACTAAAAAGGAAGAATTAGGTCACATATTGAAGTTAGAAATAGTCAATCTCAAAAAGATGAATGAAAAGACAAATAAGATTGTCAATTTCTAGAATAGCTCAGCTATCCTAGATAAGATTAGGAAGAGCCAAAGATCAACTCATGACAAAATTGGTCTAGGATACAATAAGAAAGATGACAATAACAAATGGAACACCATTTACAAAAATGAGAAAGGATCATCCTTCTTAAAAGGAAAAGGTGCAAGTACAAAGCAATTAAAAGTCATGAACTTTGTTAAGTTGAACATCTTTAGAAGTAAAAAGGAAGAAGAAAATTAAATGATAGATCCTACAAGTCAAAATAAAATTAAGAATGGAAATACCTTCAATGGCTATTGTTTTTCTTGTCATAGCTTTGGCCATGAAGCAATGGACTGGAAGAAACTAGAGAAAGGATATACAAGAAAACCAAAAAACTCAATTAGATGTTGGAGATGTAATTTTTTGGGGAACACAACAAAATTTTTTCATACAATGAGATGTTACAACTGTGATAGGTTTGGGCACAAATCCCAAAACTACAAGAATACAAAAAGTCAATATTTGAATAAGTCATTCAAGTCAGTGACAAAACCTAATAAAAATTGGAACAATAAAGGAAATGACAAATCTCCAAAAACACAATTAGAAAGAGAAGATCCAAAAAGCAGAATATCTCACAAGAAGATATGAAGAAGAAAATCTGAAGGAGAAAGCAAGAAAAATGTTTATTACACCTGAAAATGAAGAAACTAATAATAATATCATGATGGATAAAATTCCTAATTAAGAATGTGAAATTTAATATGAAATAAATCAAGCTCAAGAAGAGGAATTACCTATAGAAGTATATGGGACAAAATCAAATTCTAATGATGTCATAAGTTTATAACAACAAAAAAAAAAGTAGCAGAGAAGTTCAAGGAGTATCATTCAACAAAGATAGATTCTCGCGATAACAAAATTGATAAAAAAAGTTGGTATTTAAAACAATTGGTTAATTCCTCAATTGATATTCATGTGAAATATCAAAGAAGAATAAGAAGTAATCAAAAATATCAGTAAGATTCATAATCTTGTTCTATTTGACAAAGAAAAGTCAGTAAAAACTCAGGAGGAGTAATTTGGTTATTAAATAAGAAAGTAATTAGATTAAGTTTTGAAAAGACTTGATCACTACAAAAATTAGTATCAAGAAGACTACTTATTTAAACAAAAAAATCCCAATAAAAAAAGATAAGAAGTTAGTAAATTAACATGGGAAGAGACCTTGTCATGAAGAACTACTCTTTCAGAAACAAACGGGGAGAGTAATCAGAAGCAGAGAGAAAGCATATTGACAAGGGGAGTCATTCAGTTATGACAGATAGAACATGATTCCAAGGGGAGTTACCCAAGTTCATATTCTGGTCAGCAACATGCAGACAAACATATGTTGATTATAAGGGGATAAAACCTTTTCCATTGATGTCAAAGGGGGAGAGTAACTTCATATGAGGAAAACATCATTACAGGGGGAGTTTGTGTATGAAATTTGTGTGTTTCCCTCAATGAAAAGGGGGATATTGTTGGACAGATTGTCAATGATATGTTGTCATTGATGTCAACACTTGATGTCATTATGATGTAATGATTTGTTGTTATAATGAATTGTCATTGTGATTTATCATAGATGAAATTGTCATTGATGTCAACAGTATATCAGTTAGCAGAAAATGTCAAACAGTGTGCAGAGATCAAAAGCACAAGCTCAAAAGGAGGAGCGAATGGTATGTGAATATCAAAGCTCAGAAGGAAGAGCGCATCGAGGAAGTGTCGTCGAGATTGATGGAAATATTGAGAAGTCGACCAATGCACAGGAAAAGGTGAGAAGCCTCAACGGCCGTCTGATCAAGAAAAGTGACAGTATTGATCATCTCATGGAATGGACATTGGTCATATGAGTGACCGTGGGCTTGAGGATCGTTGGAGGATTGTGACCATCGAATCTGCAAGCCAGATCAATGGCAGGAATGAATTGTGGAGAGCGAAAGAAAAATTAAGCAACTCATTGGTTCTAATCCCGCAGTTGGTCTAGATCGTCAGATCTCATAAACCCAAATATCGACAACTTTGGTTGATCCAACAAACGAGTAGATTAAGTTAGGTTAAGTCATGACCATCAGATGCGCAATCGCCAGAACAAAGACAAGGATAGATTGCAGATATCGAAAGGAGTATTAAACATCGTGCTATTTACAATCCCGCAATTAGTCAGGATCGACATATCTTATAGGTTCAAAGATCGATGATTGTGGTTAACTCACCAAAAAACGCACAACTTCAAATTGTGGAGCGTGGGTGATGAATTAAGCCACTCGCAAGTTGTGGTTCTGCAATCCACAACGACCACTGATGTTCACTTGATAATAGATCTATGGTTGGAATCAGTTCCACTACCAACGAGTGGTTTCCATTGCAGAACCCAATGATAGTCTTAAAAGTCATGCTGGTTGAAGACCCCGCAACCATCCTTAATCATTGATCTGTATCGAGAGTCTTCTCGACCATTGGATCATTTTAAAGTGAAAGGATAGGATAAGCAGGACAAAACGCTTGAGAATTCAATTATCTGAATACTCGTTAGTCGTCGAATCATTTTTCAGTGGAAGGATAGGATAAGCGAGGTAAAAGATTTGAGATCTCATTTATGCGAATTTCCATTAGCCGTTAGATTTATTTAAGTGGAAGGAGAGGATAATAAAGGGTTGATATCTAAGATCGCAATCACCCGAATACCCATCATCCATCAGATTTAATTAATGGAAGGAAGGGATAAACAAGGGTTGAGATCTTAGATCTCAATCACCCGAATATCTGTCAGTCGTCAAATCATTCTAGTGGAAGGACATGATAATCTAGAAGAAGATTCGTTGGATTTAATCCAAGGATAAACAGTATCACAGATAGATCAAGTCATCGATAGAAAACCTTGATCAATGAACAACATTCATTTCGGGCTAAAATATGTGAGGACGTTACGCTCCAGAAAGTTTGATATTTTAAATACCCGAATCCCTAAATCTGAAATAAATAAGGACCATCGGATGTGGAGGATATACGATGACCATTGGATCAGGTTTGTTGGTCAGTAGACCACGTCAACAAAGACATATGGTAGATCATGTCAGCAAGGACGTGTGGCAAACCACGTCAACAAGGACGTGTGGCAAAAGACCAGGTTAGCAAGTACACATGGCATAATCAGATGATGACATGTGTCAAGAAGGAATTGACTTGTGCCATGTCAACACATGACATCAATAATTAAGTCACTCTAGAAGAATTACTTCGGGAGTTTTCACCACTAGCAAATGAAAAATTCTCCGAAGTCCTGAAGGACGAAATCCTAAAGTAGACATGGTTCGTTCGATCTGAAGAATATTTCAGTTGCATTCTCAATCGTTGATCAAAACACAGTGGAAGGATAGCGTAAGTATAATAGACAAAGTTACGAAGTAATCTGTGGCCATCCATCTCAATACTTGAATAAGACCCAACTGTCGGATTAAGCCTTGTAAGGGTCGAATCTAACCATCGATCTAGTTCCCTGATATAAATGTGAACTGTCTGATCTATTTGACGAAATCGTATTCGAAGGCTTGAAAAGTTGAAATCTTGAAGTTTCGAAGAGCGAATTTTTGACAGTCGTCCATCTCATCAAGAGATTGAATCACGACCGTTGATTTTGATAATCACTCAAGCCCTTATTTAGTCTAGTGTCTGGTCACCACCGTTAGTCATATGGAATAGAGAAATAAGGGTAAAATGAGGCAGCACTTAAATTGATAAGACTGTGGTTCTACGTCTGTGATCATATGAAAATGGTTTGAAGGGAGTGCCTCATACAGATTTCATTTGACCGAGAGTTACACTAGAACAATAAAGAGAAACGATAAATAATTGAATATGATCTGTTGGTGAACCGAGAATGTAGTAGAAGCATGAGTACAATCTAATGAGTTGATCCATGTCTGTGAATGTGATTAACTCATGAGGATAGATGAATCGATACACAACCATGATTAAAAGAAAGTTAAATCATGAAAACATGAATAAGGAATAAAAAGGAAAAATGATATTAATTAAAGTTTAAAATTATCATTTTAAAAGAAAAGGTACAATGGTTCAAATATCAAAAGACACAATGCTTCAAACTCACACTAGTTGGAAGAATATATAAACAAGAAATAATGGTGAGAAGAAGTAGTTGAATTTGTTGAAGTATATATATTTATATATAATGGATTGAATGAAAGTTCATTCTATCAGGTTGGTGCCTGTTTACAAGATGGGTCTTGTATGAGGATTGGATTCCTCACATCTCAGTTGGATCTGAGATCAACAAGATGGGACTTTCTATGAGGATTGGATTCCTCACATCTCAGTTGGATCTTAGATCAACAAGCTGGGACTTGTTATGAGGATTAGATTCCTCATTTCCTAGTTGGATCTGAGAACTACAAGCTGGGTCTTGTAATAGAGATCTGGGTCTCTCATAGTTGTATGAATATGATATTCAAAGATTGATCTTATGTATTCATTCAAGTTACTTAAATAAATAAAGTATTGATTCATTTATATATATTGTTTGAGAAAATGAAATAAATATTTGTTGTTCAGTTAATTTGTGAAAACTGTAAAATTGTCCAAAGTTTTGTGACACTGATTCACCTCCCTCCCCCCCCTCTCAGTGTTAAGTAACCATTTCAACACCAGTTGCCGAGAGATTGAGTAGACTTGAGCTCAAGTGTTGGTTTGTCTGATTGAGTGTCACTTTTTGGGAATAAAATGACTGTAGTTGTAAGAGTCATTGGTTTTTCCCTAAATAACTATTCTTCAGAGCCATTTTGTTGATTAGTATCCCTAATATCATATCTCACTTGACGTAGATCAGAGGAAGAAAGGAACTTGATACTTGGTTCCTCAAGGCATATACTATATTTGAAGTACACTATTACTTTCCCCTATGATTGAAAACAAGATTTAAGACTGGGAAAATAATAAATGCACCATAAAGTCTCAGGTGTACCCTCTATCATTGAGTAGAAAACGCTTCTGCGAATTCTTCTCAATAAACACCATACTGAGTAAGGTCATGAATAGACCATCTTATTCCCTTAGCAAGGTTTTTGTCTTGTTCTATTTGTCAAGTATCTCTGAAAAGGTATTCTTTAAGATTCTTGGGTAACCTTCTATCTAACTCTCAATGTCAAAGTAACACTGCTGAAACAAGTGAATTTTGTGATTATAACTTCTCATAGAATTCCTGCACATGGTTTCCTCATGATGATGGCAGAAAAATGATATTAAGCCAAGATTTTAGTCAAAGAAAACAAAAGCATCAAACGAAAATGAGAAATATTTAATGACAAGAAATTTAAACTAAAGAAACCATCACAAATTGCAAACTAAACTAATCCACAATTGGCTCAAATTTCACATACTATCTAAGCTATGTAGGTAGAAAAAAAGAAAGAATTATGCTAATCCTATTCCTAACCTACCCTACAATGGATGAAATAAATCTAAGTGTAAGAATAGTGCCACTGGAGCCAATCAAGCAACTCCAAATGCGCAATCATATGTTCATTGAAGTTCAATTGCAGCTAGTGAAGCTATGAGGGATGAAAAATTTGAAGAATTGATTCAAACAAGTTTCCACTCAGCAAGTCAAATTTGGCAGCATTATTGTTCATGTGAAATGTAGATGTGTAAGTTTTCTCCAACCAAGATTCAACTATGTCATAAAATTTACAATGATCATCATAGGGTTGTTGGAAGTAATCAATAGGTGAGTGTCGCACCTAAAGAGAATCATAAATGAAACATGAGTGTAATGTACTTTGTGAGAGTGTCTTGGAGTGGGTGACATCATTCATCCAAGTAAGACAATGAGTACCTAACATAATCATCCGTTGAAATTGGAGTGTCTCATTATCAATGTAGATCTCCATAGGCTCAAACTTCACATACTCTGCATGTTGAGGGGAGAGAATATAGTTGATGGTTGGAGGGAAACATTTAGTAAACGATGACTCCAAGGAGTGTCCTATGACATTGATGAAATCATGTGAAGAATGTTGGAGTATTGATATTTGATCATGGTGATTACTGGATAATTTCATAGAAGAGTGGTGATGGCGTTTCTTGGAACAAATCAATGTTTCTTGTACTTTGCAGAGCGATGGGTTGTTCGATTTCTTCACGAAGATCAACAAACTCATGGTGCTCTACATACTTTATATTTTCAGTTATTAACATATGCACATCTAGGTTGGAAAGATCAGTGAATGACAATTTAGTTCTCACATTTAATTCTAGAGGAGAAAAGTAGTCGTCAAAAACAAGATTATCAATATTAAATGTGA
>JZKD02S1730304.1:237667-261583 GCA_000966675.3 Picea glauca | reverse complement strand
TCCTAATTAGCCTCTTTTCACACTACAAGCTGGTTGCACAATACCTCAAAGAGGTGCTATAAAACAAGGCCATGGGTGCACTTCATTTTCAAGGAATTCAATAGCAAAGTTATGCTTCTACTATTCTCTTGAGGGATAATCTATTCTCATCAAGAGTATACTAGCACCATTACATTGGGCAATCCATATCACCCCTTGACTGGATTAGCTTGGAATTATTTCACCATTTTCATTCAAAATTGTAAGAAGAGCTTATTTGTGGGGGTCCAAGATCCCTCCCTTGGAGGAAGAAGGGAATCATAGTCCTCTTTCTTCTTGGTGTTTTCTTTCACTGATATAAACCTTGCCATTGGTGACATGAGTCTTATTGTTTTTTGTTCTTATGTCCTTATGCTCAAATAGTTTAGTTGTTATTTTATTTCTTAGTTTAATTCTTAGTTGTTCTTTTATATTTCTTTCTCTAACCTTTTCCCTTACAGCTGTCCTGCTTAGCTAACCCAACTAATCTTGTAAGCACCTCTGTTTTTCTCATCTAGGAGGCAAAAGAGGCGCAACAGAAGGATAGGATAAGAAAAGATGAAGGTCGGAGCTCTGAATTCCTGAAGTAAATGAGGACCATCGGATTTGGACAATCCATGATAGTTGTTGCATTAGAATAGTGGTCAACTTCGGTGCTGACCACTTCGAAGAAAAAGGATTCAGAACATATGAGTTCACCCGAAGGCCGAAGTTTTGAAGACACTCTCATCCGTCCATCTGAGATACATTTCGGGAGTTAGGACAACCCTTAGATCCAGGAGAAGAAAATGTGCCACATGAGGAGATCCACATCAGCAAGGACATGTGGAAAAATCATATGATGACAAGTGTCAAAGTGAACTTGGCATTTCAGGTATGCATAAGTCATGAATCTAAGTGACATGTGGCACCCACTCAGTCAGTACCATGTCAAAAAGTGACATAAGAAAGTTATGTCACTCCGAGAGTTTTGTACTTTGGGAATTTCACCACCAGCAAATACCCAAAGTCTTGAAGTTTTGAAATGAACGAGAACCATTCATCATGCGAATAAAATCCAATCGTCCGATCTACTTCGGCAAAATGAACTCCGGAAGATTGAAGGAATGTGAAGGAGAAATCACCCGAACAGTCGAAGGCCGAAGTCAACGTTAATCGTTGATATACTTCGAGAGATTTTCTAACCGATGATCAAGTATAGTGGAAGTATAGCGTAAGTGGAGGTGTTAACCGACAACAAGTAGTCACCACCACTTTATGACTCATTTGGTGGGTAATCACTTCAGAGGAATTTCTACTCCAAAATTCAGGAGCCACGAATAGCCAAAGTTCTGAAATAAATGAGAACCGTCCAGCTCACTGTGACATTAAAACGTGACTGTCGATCTTGACAAGTGATCAAGCACTTCTTTAGCTTAGCACCCAGTTACCACCTGTGGTCGTGTGGAATAAAGAAACAAAGGGAAAAATAAGAGGCAACGCTCAAATCAATAAGCCCGTGGTTTTGCACATATGGTCATATGTAAATGGTTTGAAGGAAGTGCCTCATAAAGATTTAATTTGACAAAGTGTTAACACTAGAATAATACAGAGAATTGATAAAAGATCAAAATATGATCTTTTTGTGAACTGAGAACACATCAGAAGCATGAATATGATATAATGAGTCGATCCATATCTGTGATCAACTCATGACAACAAAAGAACTGAAACACAGTCATGATTAAAAGAGAGTTAATTCACAAGCATTATGAATAAAGGATAAAAGTAAAAATGATATTAATTAAAGATTAATACTATCATTTAAATGAAAAGTTACAATGGTTCAAATATCAAAAGACACAATGATTCAAATTCACACCAGTTGGAAGACTATATAAGCAAGAAGGAATGGTGACAAGAAGTGTAGTTGAATTTGTTGAAGTATATATATTTATATATAATGGATTGAATGAAGGTTCATTCTATCAGGTCGGTGCCTGTTTACAAGATGGGTCTTGTATGAGGATAGGATTCCTCACATCTCAGTTGGATCTGAGATCAACAAAATGGGACTTGTTATGAGGGTTGGATTCCTCATTTCTCAGTTGTATCTGAGAACTACAAGATGGGTCTTGTAATAGAAAGTTGGGTCTCTCATAGTTGTATGAAGATGATATTCAAAGATTGATCTTATGTATTCATTCAAGTTATTTAAATAAATAAAGTATTGATTCCTTTATATATATATTGTTTGCGAAAATGAAATAAATATTTATTAAGTTAATTTGTGAAAAGTGGAAAATTGTCCAAAGTTTTATGACAATGATTCATGCCCCCCGCCCCCAGTGTCAAGTACCCATTTCAACAATTGGTATGAGAGTAGGTTCCTTCAACACAGTTTAAACATTGAAGATAGATTCATAAGAAATGGGTGGATAGATTTCTATATCCACAAATGAAGCTCCCTTATTTGATGGAACAAATTATTTATCATGGAGGGAAAATATGAAAATATATCTAAAGTCAAGAGGATCTAGAGTTTGGGATTCGGTAGTAAGTAAGCCCTGGCACTTAATTACTTCAAAGATAAAATCCAAAACTACAAAGGAAGAAAAGAGAAACAATTCAATATCCTTAAAAGCAATTCGGGATGGATTGTGAGACCAAGTCAAAGAAAAGATGAAGCCTTACAAATCTGCCAAAGAATTATGGCCTTAAATAGAAAATAATTATCAGAATGAAACACAAGAAGAAGAGAAATCCAATCAAAGAGAGGAACAAGACTAATGTAGAGGATTCTTACCAGAATCAAGAACAAAACTCAGAAGAAGAGAGTTCTTATCAAGATAATGAAGAAGATAAAGAAAAATAAAATTTCAATTAGATTGAAGAACATAGTTCAGAGAAAAATATTTCCAATCTTAATGAAATGTAGGATTTGACCTCAGTAAACAATGAGGAAGACAACCGCATCAAGGAATTGACGAATACCTTAATATTCACTAAAGAAAAACTATTATATTTTAAGACTGATGTTATAAATACATTTGAAGTGATTAGTATGGAAGGAGGAAATGATCTATATATTGAAGTTAGTAAGGATGTTCTTGATCATCTTGAGTCCACAACCCTGTGCACTCTAGAAGAGTTGGAGAATCTCCAATAGAAATATATGTTTCTACTTCAACAGTTAGATCATTCTAACCATGAAAAGTTTGAACAGAGAGTTCAGCTAGAAGACAAAGAAGAAGAGATCAAAAGTTTGAAAACCAAACTTACTAATCTAATAGAAGAGATGGATAAAGTAAAGAAACATAAAAAGAAAATAAAAGAAGTTCTAAAAGAATAAAAAGAATGTTATGTTAATATTTATTCCATGGATGAAGTAGAAGAAGAACTATCAAAGGCCAAACAAAAAGTTGATTGGAGTCTCTATGTATACTACTTTGAGCATAATGATTTAGACTATAGGATTCTTCATGACTACACTAAATAATTTCTTGAAAATAGTCAAAAGCATATCATGGAAATAAAATAAATGATCAAAGACAATGAAAAAATCACATCTGATCAAAATATTCAGTTAGAAGCAAAATAAGAGGAGATTGAGAAATTGAAGAATGAAATCAGTCAAGCAAAAGAATAATCACGTCCTAAGCTAGAAGAAAAAGTTGTGAATCTTAGAAAGGAGGTTGAGAAGTCAAACACTCAACTTGAGGAAATTAAAGAAAGTAAAGAAAACCTAAAAATCCAGTTAACAAAAAAATAAAATTCTTACCACATGTTGGAATTGGAAATCATCAATTTCAAAAATATTAATGAAAGTACTAATGCAAATCTAATGACTAAAATTGAAGAAGCTAAGAAAAATGAAGAAGAAAAGAATATCCAAATAACTAAAAAGGAAGAATCATGCAGAATGTTTGAATTGGAAGCCATCAAAGTCAAAAGGATTCAGAGAGAATACAAGGAAGAAATCAAAATATTGAAAACTAAATTTTTTGATCTAACAAAAGATATGGAAGAATTGAAAACATATGAAAAAACTATTAAATGCAAAGAAGTCTTATATGAGACAAAATAATAGTCATCAATCTAAAGACTCAACTTGAACATGCTAAAAAGGCAGAAGAAGCCCTGAAAATTGAGTTGACTAAAAAGGAAGAATTAGGTCACATATTGAAGTTAGAAATAGTCAATCTCAAAAAGATGAATGAAAAGACAAATAAGATTGTCAATTTCCAGAATAGCGTAGCTATCCTAGATAAGATTTGGAAGAGCCAAAGATCAACTGATGAAAAAACTCGTTTGGGATACAATAAGAAAGATGACAATAACAAATGGAACACCATTTATGAAAATGAGAAATGATCATCCTTTTTAAAAGGAAAAGGTGCAAGTACAAAGAAATTACAAGTCATGAACTTTGTTAAGGAGAACATATTTAGAAGTAAAAAGGAAGAAGAAAATCAAATGATAGATCCTACAAGTCAAAATAAAATCAAGAATGGAAATACCTTCAATGGCTATTGTTTTTCTTGTCATAGCTTCAGCCATAAAGCAATGGACTGGAAGAAAATAGAGAAAGGATATACCATAAAATCCAAAAACTCAACTAGATGTTGGAGATGCAATTTTTTTGGGAACACAACAAAATTTTGTCATACAATGAGATGTTACAACTGTGATAGGTTTGGCGACAAATCCCAAAACTGCAAGAATACAAAAAGTCAATATTTGAATAAGTCATTCAAGTGAGTGACAAAAACCTAATAAAAGTTGGAACAATAAAGGAGATGAAAAATCTCCAAAAACACGATTAGAAAGAGAAGATCCAAAAATAAGAATATCTCACAAGAATATATGAAGAAGAAAATCTGAAGGAGAAAGCAAGAAATATGTTTATTACACCTGAAAATGAAGAAACTAATAATAATTTCATGATGGGTAAAATTCCTAATTAAGAATGTGAAATTTAATATGAAATAAATCAAGCTCAGGAAGATCAAGTACCTATAGAAGTATATGGGACAATATCAAATTTTGATGATGTCATAAGTTGTTAACCAAAAAAAAAAAAAAGTAGCAGAGAAGTTCAAGGAGTATCATTCAACAAAGATAGATTCATGCGATAACAAAATTGATAAAAAAAAATGGTATTTAAATCAATTGGTATAATTTCTCAATTGATATTCATGTTAAATAACAAAGAAGAATAAGAAGTAATCAAAAATATCAGTAAGATTCATAATCTTGATCTATTTGACAAAGGAAAGTCAGTAAAAACTCAGGAGGAGTAATTTGGTTATTAAATAAGAAAGTAATTAGATTAATTTTTGAAAAGACTTGATCACTACAAAAATTAGTATCAAGAAGACTACTTATTTAAACACAAAAATCTCAATAAAATGAGATAAGAAGTTAGTAAATTAACATGTGAAGAGACCTTGTCATGAAGAACTACTCTTTCAGAAACAAAGGGGGAGAGTAATCAGAAGCAGAGATAAAGCATATTGACAAGAGGAGTCATTCAGTTATGACAGACATAAGATGATTAAAGGGGGAGTTACCCAAGTTCATATTCTGGTCAACAACATGCAGACAAATAGATGTTGATTATAAGGGGAGCAACCCTTTTCCATTCATGTCAAAGTGGGAGAGTAACTTCATAAGAGGAAAACATCATGACATCGGGAGTTTGTGTGTTGCCCTCAATGAAAAAGGGGGATATCGTTGGACACATTGTCAATGATATGTTGTCATTGATGTCAACACTTGATGTCATTATGATGTGATGATTTGTTGTTATGATGAATTGTCATTGTGATTTACCATAGACGAAATTGTCATTGATGTCAACAACATATCAGTTAGCAGAAAATGTCAAACAGTATGCAGAGATCAAAATTGCAAGCTCAAAAGGAGGAGTGAATGGTATGTGAATATCAAAGCTCAGAAGGAAGAGCACATTGAGGAAGTGTCGTTGGGATTGATGGAAATATTGAGAATTCGACCAATGCATGGGAAAAGGTGAGAAGCCTCAGCAGTCGTCTGATCAAGAAAAGTGACAGTATTGATCATCTCATGGAATGGACGTCAAACATATGAGTGACCATGGGCTTGAGGACCATTGGAGGATTGTGACCATCGTATATGCAAGACAAATCAATGGCAGGAATGAATTGTGGAGAATTAAAGAAAAACTAAACAACTCATTGGTTCTAATCCCGCAATTGGTCTAGATCGTCAGATCTCATAAACCCAAATATCGACGACTTTGGTTGATCCAAAAAATGAGTAGATTAAGTCATATTAAGTCATGACCATCGGCTGTGCAATCGTCATATCAACGACAAGGATAGATTGTGGAGATCGAAAGGATCATTAAACATCGTTCTATTTACAATCCCACAATTAGTTAGGATCGTCATATCTTATAGGTTCAAATATCGAGGATTGTAGTTCACTCACCAAAAAACACACAACTTCAAATTACAGAGCGTGGGTGACGAATTAATCCACTCGCAAGTTGTGGTTCCGCAATCCACAACGACCGTCGATGTTAACTTGACAATAGATCTATGGTTGGAATCAGTTCCACTACCAACGAGCGGTTTCCATTGTAGAACCCGACGATAGTCTTTGAAGTCATGCTGGTTGAGGACCCTGCAACCATCCTTAATCATTGATTTGTCTTGAGAGTCTTCTCGACCTTTGGATCATTGTAAAGTGAAAGGATAGGATAAGCAGGGAAAAATGCTTGAGAATTCAATTATCTGAATACCCGTTATCCGTTGAATCATTTTTGAGTGGAAGGACAGGATAAGCGAGGTAAAAGATCTGAGATCTCATTTATAAGAATTTTCCTCAACCGTTAGATTTATTTAACTAGAAGGACGGGATAATAAAGGGCTGAGATCTGAGATCTCAATCACCCGAATACCCATCAGCGATCAGATTTAATTAATGGAAGGAAGGGATAAACAAGGGTTGAGATCTGAGATCTCAATCACCCGAATATCCGTCAACCGTCAAATCATTCTAGTGGAAGGACATGATAATCTAGAAAAAGAGTCATTGGATTTAATCCAAGGATAAACAATATGATAGATAGATCAAGTCATTGATAGAAAACCTTGATCAACGAACAACATTTGTTTTGGGGTAAAATATGTGAGGAGGTTACACTCCAAAAAGTTTGATATTTTAAATACCCGAATCCCTAAATCTGAAATAAATAAGGACCATTGGATGTGGAGGATATACGATGACCATTGGATTAGGTTTGTTGGTCATTAGACCACGTCAGCAAAGATATATCGCAGATCAGATCAGCAAGGATGTGTGGGAGACCATGTCAAAAAGGATGTGTGGCAAAAGACCAGGTTAGCAAGTACACATGGCATAATCAGATGATGGCATGTGTCAAGAGGAAATTGACTCGTGCCATGTCAACAAGTGACATCAATAATTAAGTCACTTCAGAAGAATTACTTCAGGAGTTTTCACCACTAGCAAATGAAAAATTCTCTGAAGTCCCGAAGGACGAAATCCTGAAGTAGGCATGGTTCATCCGATCTGAAGAATATTTTGGTTGCATTCTTAACCGTTGATCAAAACATAGTGGAAGGATATCGTAAGTATAATAGACGAAGTTGCGAAGTAATCTGTGGCCATCCATCTCAATGCTTGAATAAGACCCAACCATCGGATTAAACTTTGTAAGGATCAAATCTAACCATTGATCTAGTTCTGTGATATAAATGTGAACCGTCTGATCTGTTCGAAAAAATTGTATTCGAAGGTTTGAAAAGTTGAAATCCTGAAGTTCTGAAGAGAGAAGTTTCGACAGTCATCCATATCATCAAGAGATTGAATCATGACTGTTGATTTTGATAATCACTCAAGCCCTTGTTTAGTGTAGCGTTTCGTCACACCGTTAGTCATATGGAATAGAGAAATAAGGGTAAAATGAGGCAACACTTAAATTGATAAGATTGTGGCTCTACGCCTGTGATCATATGGAAATGGTTTGAAGGGATCACCTCATACAGATTTCATTTGACCGAGAGTTACACTGGAACAATAAAGAGAATTGATAAATAATTGAATATGATCTATTAGTGAACCGAGAACGCAGTAGAAGCATGAGTACGATCTAATGAGTTGATCCATGTCTGTGATCAACTCATGAGGACAGATGAATCGATAGAAAGCCATGATTAAAAGAAAGTTAAATTATGAAAACATGAATAAGGAATAAAAAGGAAAAATGATATTAATTAAAGTTTAAAATTATCATTTTAAAAGAAAAGGTACAATGGTTCAAATATCAAAAGACACAATGCTTCAAACTCACACGAGTTGGAAGACTATATAAACAAGAAATAATGGTGAGAAGAAGTAGTTGAATTTGTTGAAGTATATATATCTATATATAATGGATTGAATGAAAGTTCATTTTATCAGGTTGTTGCCTGTTTACAAGATGGGTCTTGTATGAGGATTAGATTCCTCATTTCCCAGTTGGATCTGAGAACTACAAGCTGGGTCTTGTAATAGAGATCTGGGTCTCTCATAGTTGTATGAAAATGATATTCAAAGATTGATCTTATGTATTCATTCAAGTTATTTAAATAAATAAAGTATCCATTCATTTATATATATTGTTTGAGAAAATGAAATAAATATTTGTTGTTCAATTAATTTGTGAAAACTGGAAAATTGTCCAAAGTTTTGTGACATTGATTCACCTCTCCCCCTCCCCCCCTCTCAGTGTCAAGTAACCATTTCAACACCAATTTCCGAGAAATGGAGTAGACGTGAGCTCAAGTGTTGGTTTGTCTGATTGAGTGTCACCTTTTGGGAATAAAATGACTATAGTTGTAAGAGTCATTGGTTTTTCCCTAAATAAGTGTTCTTGGGAGACATTTTGTTGATTAGTATCCCTAATATCATATCTCACTTAACGTAGATCAGAGGAAGAATGGAACTTGTACTTGGTTCCTCGAGGTGTATACTATATTTGAAGTACACTATTACTTTCCCTTATGATTGAAAACAAGATTTAAGACTGGGAAAATAATAAATGCACCATAAAGTCTCAGGTGTACCCTCTATCATTGAGTAGCAAGCGCTTCTGTGAATTCTTCTCAATAAACACCATACTGAGTAAGGTCATGAATAGACCATGTAATTCCCTTAGCAAGGTTTTTTTCTTGTTCTATTTGTCAAGTATCTCTTTAAAGGTATTCTTTAAGATTGTTGGGTAACCTTCTATCTAACTCTCAATGTCAAAGTAACACTGTTGAAACAAGTGAATTTTGTGATTATAACTTCTCATAGAATTCCTGCACATGGTTTCCTCATGATGATGGCGGAGAATCGATATTAAGACAAGATTTTAGTCAAAGAAAACAAAAGCATCAAATGAAAACGAGAAATATTTAATGAAAAGAAATTTAAACTAAAGAAACCATCACAAATTGCAAGCTAAACTAATCCACAATTGGCTCAAATTTCTTATACTATCTAAGCTATGTAGGTAGAAAAATAGAAAGAATTATGTTAATCCTATTCCTAACCTACCCTACAATGGATGAAATAAATCTAGGTGTAAGAGTAGGGCCAGTGAAGCCAATCAAGCAACTCCAAACGCGCAATCATATGTTCATTGAAGTTCAATTGCTGCGAGTGAAGCAATGAGAGATGAAAACTTCAAAGAATTGTTCATGTGAAATGCAGATGTGTAAGTTTTCTCCAACCAAGATTCAACTATGTCATAAAATTTACAACGATCATCATAGGGTTGTTGGAAGCAATCAATAGGTGAGTGTCGCACCTAAAGAGAATCATAAATGAAACATGAGTGTAATGTACTTTGTGAGAGTGTCTTGGAGTGGGTGACATCATTCATCGAAGGAGTAGAAGTAAGACAATGAGTACCTAACATAATCATCGATTGAAATTGGAGTGTCTTATTATCAATGTAGATCTCCATAGGCTCAAACTAAACATACTCTGCATGTTGAGGGGAGAGAATATATTTGATGGTTCGAGGGAAACATTTAGTAAAAGATGACTCCAAGGAGTGTCCTATGACATTGATGAAATCATGTGAAGAATGTTGGAGTATTGATATTTGCTCATAGTGATTATTGGATAATTTCAGAGAAGAGAGGTGATGGGGGTTGTTCCTTTGCTATGATTTCTTCACGAAGATCAACAAACTCATGGTGCTCTACATACTTTATATTTTTAGTGATTAACATATGCACATCTAGGTTGGAAATTTCAGATTGTAAACGATAAGTGAATGACAATTTAGTTCTCACATTTAATTCTAGAGGAGAAAAGTAGTTGTCAAAAACAAGATTATCAATATTAAATGTGATTTGGGAGGTTTTGACAATGAAGGACTTAGAACTTGTTGCACAACTTAGAAATCTTGCTTTTCTGATTTAGCATTCATTGTTCTATTGTAAGAACAACGTACAAGCTGCGTTGCATGATGAGCAGGTGGGTGATCATGTGGGTGACCATCGTAAAAAAATAAAAATTGTATCAACTGCCTCCATGTCTCCATATTATGAAAATGGTGAGATTTCTTTAGTGAGATACTTGTTGTAGATGAGAATATGTTCATGATTTCATGAAGGGGAATCATTAAATAGTTCACACGTTGAGGATAAGGGGTCCAAGATTACAGATATGGATTCCCCCAGCTACGTCAGAGTGTTTGGTCGAATATTATGTACCCCCCATGTTTTTTGATCAATCCTAAAGCTTGTGAATTAAGGATGATTTTATCATCCACGTCGCACCTTTCGGGATCAGAGATGAGACAAAAAAAAACCAATTCAAGATTAAATGATATGAGGGTTTGTCATTTTCAGGGAATCTATGACAAATTTGCAAAACTCTTAGGAAGAAATTATCTACAGACTCATTTTCAAGCCTACAAATTTCTTTAATTTCTTCTAAGAGTTTATTATAAATGTAACCTTCGTGAGCAGAGATAAATGTTTCCATGAATTGTTTCCAGCTATGAATCAATTTTGATGGTAATGTCGTCAACGAGACTTTAATTCACCCTTGCATGTGAGGATGAATAGTCCGCATGTTTCATTGCCCTGTATAATATTTAGATTTGATGTCAAAACGATTAAGGTGCCTGAATGCAGAGACATGCCCTTAACCATCAATTTTGGGATTTGATAAGAGATTAACTTTCCTGACTGAAATGACCTCGGCGGGTCTCGAAAGACTCAAAGGGTCACCCCATACAGAGGTAGGGAGAACATTCATGGACTGGTTAAAAGTTAAGTTAAATGACTTCACATGGGAAGGATTTTCATCCGACCCTCCTTCTAGCGCCAATTCAGTATTCTTTAGGCAACAAAACTATTTTGTAACCCTCAGTCATACCGTGTACGAACAACATAGATTGGATCGAGAAACCTGTAAGATTGTGTTTTTTCGAGCACGGCCTCAATCATTTTCTAAATCCCATGGTAAGTGTTCGACGTGATGGTGGCATTTAGCATCTCATGGTTGAAATTGAATCGAATGCCTAACCAGTGTCATTCCAGTGAGGTGGGTAAATGAATGGAACTCTACTTCCCTGAAGGCTCGACCTAACCTTTCCTTCCATAGTTAAGGCCTGGAGGTGCACTCTGTAAGGTCATAAGCCTATGTTATCAATAAATACTATGGACACCTCGCCCTTGTTCCTCTCATGTCTGCCGAGGACAATCGACAGAGTTCCCCTTATTGGCTCCGATGAACTTTGGACAAGTTTCCCTCATGTTCGCCGAGGCATTCGGAGCAATTGTTATAAACTATGTAGAGTGTAAGCGGAGTAGTTCATTTTAATATTTCCGATGGAGTCCGACAAACATCTATTCTTTTTTGCTGATGAATACCAGTGATCGAGTTGATATGATTGGATATTGGATGCGTTGTTTGCACGGAAGAGTAAGAGAAAACACATCTGTGCAGCCTAAGTACGGGTGTTACTGGATGGAGACAACACCTCCTGTCCAATATGTCATATAATTAATGGGACGGGCCTATAGGCAGCGAGTATTGAGAGGTTCAGACCTCCTATTGTAAGCCCATTAGTTCGAAAGGGTTTTTCGAGGCTTTTTATTTGTTCTATAGTTAAGTGATGGATGAGTAATTAGTAAGGACGTAGCGCTAAAATTGAGCCGGACTTTTCCATTTCGCCACTCTCGGAATTTGCATGAAACCTAAAGTGGGGATAGACAAAGCATTCCTTCTTGCATCTGCGTGATTATGCCTCATTGATTAGGGGCATGCGCCACTTTCCGTGATCCGTTGGACTCTCAACCTCCACACGAAATTACAAAAATCGAAAACCCTAACTGTGAATTTTTTTATGAAATGCGTAACACAAATCTGTGGCTGGTACGTGGGTTTTATCTGCAATTTACCAAGTTATTTTTTTCCATTTAAAGCTTGAATTTGTTTCTTTTAATATTGTATGAGTTCGTGTGAACTTTGAAAAATGACCAAGTGAGAAAAAACTAGTGGACGTCTGCACAAATCCATGGGCGCTTTAATCAATTTCGTGGGTCTTTTTCTACCTTGCCAGATTCATGGGTTTCCCTTAGATCTCATTCCCCAATCGTACCTTGAACAAAATTCGATGAGGGGTCTGGGGTTTTGATCTCGATTAATCCTTTTCATAATAAATAAATAAGCGCTATGACAGAGGGGTGTGCACCATTTTGTTGGTCGTAACACCTTCACCCTCCACGCGGATTAAAAAAAACCACTTTGATTGGTGTTTTGGACGTGTTGTTAGTGTTTTGAGAATCAAATCGATGGCTGGCAAGTGGGACGGTGCCCAACGCATTGAACCATGCATCGTTGATGGTGAAAATCGAGAGCGATATCACAGATAGCAGTTACAGTTTTGGTCACTCTCAAAAGAGTGTAAACAAAAAAATGTTGATGCTCGAGGTCGTGGTATAGCCTGTAGATTCCGTTTAGAGGTCGTGGAAGGTTGAGGTGATTCGCCAGAGAAATGTGACCGGGGTTCATCATTTCATACTCACCGAAGCCGTCGGCACACTTCCTACTTAGCTCACCGATTGAAATTCGGAGCAATTGCTGATAACCTTGCCGAGTTACATCGGGGCAATTGCTATCAACTATGTAGATCGGAGCAGTTGCTATCAACTATGCCTATCGGAGAACTTAGTCTTAACTCACGCGATGGATCGATGCACTTGGTTTTAACTTGTCCGAACGTATTTGGCGCACTTCACTAAACTTCTCCGAGAACGTCGATGAACTTCTTGTTGAGTTCTCCGAACATGTCGATACGCTTGGTGTTTGAGCTGTTTTAAGTATTGGAAAGGGCCTGCATTTTCATCAAAGGGACCTGGAGGGGGGTACGTGGGCCAAGGGCTCTCCCCTGCACATAAGATTTAAAACCTTATACAATAATCCACTTACATTTGTCAAGTCTTTTAGTCATTGCACCATTTTTAATTAATTTATTTCAATTCATAAGAATTTGAAATAAATTAATTAAAAATGGAAAAATAATTAAATTAAAGTACAATTTTAATTAACAGTTTTACATTAAAACAAATGCTATTTAAAAAAATGAGACTTTTGTGTATGGGCAGTTGTAACGTGGAGGAGAATCACGATGGACTTTAAAATCTCATAACTTACTCATACAATGTCAGAGCACGATATTGCTTTTTATGATTTGGAGAGCATCGAGAGATGATTTTAGCGATAAACGGGATATGTCATTCAAGGATTTTATCAATGTCGCGGTTGCCGAGGTTGATTAGGCTATAACTAGGCAATAAATCTTTGGTGATCATTTTGTAACTTTCAGGTCTTGGAATTTGATTTCCTCACTTGTGTTAGAAATGTAATGACACGAATCATACAATTAAGTCGCTTTGGGAATGGAAAATTGACTTTGACGGATGCCTAAAAAATGCACCCAAAGGTGTATTTTAATGAAACACTGGTCCTGCTTCTGCTGCTGCTTCACCTAAATTAGATCCTGTCAGTGGTTGGGTCATCTGTGATGTATAGGATCTTGATTCACTCATTGAGAGTGGGGTTATGTATCAATAGAAAAAAGTTTTAAATCCACCAAAATAACTAACTCATCTCCATTGTGCTTAGTTCTGTCTAGGCGTTGAAAGGACGAAATTTCTTTTGAAGTGCATTTCAGAACCAACACAAGACCAATAGGTGTTGTGGTTATCCCATATGGTGCTAGGTGATTCTTTCACAACAAAGATATAGTCACAACATTGAGAAACACAAAAAAACAAGCTAGAAACATGCACGAAGAAAGCCAATGGGGACACTACAAGCTTGATGACGACTGCAATATGAAGATGATCAAATGAGATAGGAAATCAGGGACCAACTGTCTAGATAGGTGTCGAGAGTTTAGCCATTGGGAAAGAGAGGAGGCTGGCTGATGAACAAGTAAAGAAGGGCTCAGAGATGGGAGGGGGATGCGATAGGCCTCAAGATGAAAGTGGGTTACACTGACCTGATCAACATTGGCGAGAGGAAGATGATCATCATGGACATGCTCGATGATGACGAGGGGTTGACATCCTTCCGCTAACGCATTTGCGATAGGGGAGGGAAAACTTATCAACACGTAGCACGTCGGGGAAGAAGAGGTGAACCTCGTCGATAAGCAATGTAATGAAGCATAAGGGAGGGAGCATCGCAGATATGAGATACATTTGCAGAAGCCCGTGAATGTCACATGCACGATGAAGATAATCACGTGAACACCATCAATGTGTCGACGTTGATCACATGTACTTCGCTGGTGAGGATGACATGTGTCAATGAAGTTTAGCAGAGATGAGCTAGCACGTCAACCAAGTTTGAAGGATGGTGGCTTATGTATAAGCGAAGAAATCAATGACATACCAATGCGACAGGGGAAGAAATGAAGCACACATCGATATGCTATGTGTTCATGAAGGAAGAGGGAACTTGCAAAAGTGTGGCTCAATGGGTTGACACGATCTTAGGAGGAACTAAAAGTGGTAAAGCTCGGAGAGAGAGAGGAAAAAATTAACTGTATCCATTTGTGCGAGGGATAGAGTGTGAGGGTTTCGGTCGGAAGAATTGAATGGGGTCCCAATTTCTTGTCTTGGAGAGACACTTAGACAAGAACATCAAGAGGTTGTTGTGCACACATAACAAAGTTGTAATCAAAAGAAAGGTTTCACTTGATCTTTGTTTTCATCCATGATTTCTACATGAATTTTAGTATGGGAAGACATGAAGAATACAAACAATCAAACCATTTGGAAGATTGCTTAATGCTCATGAGCATGTTTCTTGGATTACTAAATTCAACAAAAAAAATGACAGTTTTTTGTTTGTGATATCGCCATGTTACAATTGGTATGAGAGCCATTGGTTACCTACAACATTCTTAATAATGGATTTTGTAGCAATGGTGACTTACAACAGGCTTGCAGGATGTATCAAAACATGATACATGTAGAACTTCTACTAGTCTATCTTGTCTCCTATAAAATAGTTATTTGTAACACCATTTCCCCATGACTGTAATTATGCTAAGACTTCATGTATTTTGATTACGAAGATTGTAATTATGTTTGTGATTAATGAAAATACTATAAAACTTATTGGAAATGACACCTTGAGTACTGGCCAGATACCACAAGTGGGACTCATGAGGTGGAACTAAGAATTTTCAATGAGTAAAATAGGAAACTTACTCAGTTGTAACACACCCAACCCCTAAGTACTCCTTTAAGGGACAGGGAATCATAATTTTTCTTTCCCTAACTATCTCATATCCCAACTCTGGGATTCCCATTGAATAGTGTTCTCCACGAGCTTTATAACGGTCACCATTACACTAAAATTTGAGTTTTGGTTTGCAAGTTATTGCCTCTCGAAGTTACCCGAGCGTTATTAGTTGGGGTCTTTGACATTGAACGTGCCTTTTCTTACTGCACTCTTACTCCCCGAAGTCCCGAAATATCTCCACGTGGCCTTGGCCATTCGACGATCGAATTTCAGCGTTGAACGTCCCCTTCTCGTCGTTCGACAACCGACGATCGACGTTGAACATTTCGGCATTTGGAAATCGGGGATTTTTGTTGAATGTTTTAGCGTTCGTTAATCGACGATTGTCGTTGAACGTCCCTCTACTATACTACTCACCAAATATTTCGAACTCCGGAAGTCCTCGTCACATCACCAACCATGTTGGCCAGGCGGGCATGAACTAGAGGCTGACATGCGGCGAGGGCCAGAGGTGAAAATTGTCTTCATTAGGGGGTGACATGTATCATGCTCTAATAGGCATAAGAGGTCTGCAAAATGTCCATATCTTGGTGACACGTGGCATGTTAATCATGGTTCCACATCACCCTTGGTGACGTCAACACCCCATGTCACCTTGCGATGACAGCCTTCCAAACCCTCTGATCTCATGGTCAATATACGTCCACGTAGACCTCGATATCTATGGCCTTCGTCGCTTCGCAACTTCGACGTTCGAGGGTGTCATGGTGTTATCCTCTCCTTACTCCCTGAGTAGGTAAGATTCGAATTGACCATGGGATAGATCCAATAGTCACGAGTGGTCCCGAAGCTTCTCCATATCAATAGATCGCATTAATTCGTGACTCCAAAGCTTATCGACACACCACACCTCAAATCCATTAGAGTGCCAAGTCTCCATACTAAAAGATTTGGCACCACGTCTC
Organism: Picea glauca; assembly: GCA_000966675.3. Taxonomy (NCBI): domain Eukaryota; kingdom Viridiplantae; phylum Streptophyta; class Pinopsida; order Pinales; family Pinaceae; genus Picea; species Picea glauca. Next base: position 244,805 of record JZKD02S1730304.1, on the reverse strand, counting down.
CCTTGTATATCGACGACTGGGATTTACTCTGCTGGTTGCGACTTTGGGAGTCTTGACACTTTCAAAAATCTTGTCCAAATTCCCCCAGAGTTTCAAACCTCCAAACTATAAGATATCCTACCACATGGACCAAACGGGTAATTTTTAGAGATGACACGTGGCAAGGTAGAGAGGACATGTGGCCCCTTCAATGGGTGATACGTGTCATGTGTTAATGGACCTAAAGGGTCTGTGAAACACCAAAATCTAGGTGACATCTAGCACGTTGATCATGAGTCTACGTCACTCTAGATGACGTCACTGTGCCTTTTCACTCCGGATTAATAACCTTCTAACATCCCTCACATCTCATGGTTGAGATCTGGCCATGTAGATCCAGAGATCTACGACTCCCGTTACTTTGAGAATTCGACATTCGTTATTTTTCCTATGCAAAATCATCATGAATCCCGAAGTTGGTCAGCATCAACTGACCATAGTCTAAATATGATGGTCAGGGTCTATCCACATAGACCCACAGATATACGACTCTCATGGCTTCGAGACTTCGGTCTTCGGTCCTTCGGGAGTTCCTCTTCCCATTAACACAATGACTCAAAACTGTCGAAGTGCCACTCTCTGAACTGCAGGATCTGGCGACACATATCCCTTCCGATGGATGGTCTCGATTTGCTTCAGACTTCCGGACTTCAGAGGATCCGTCTCCCTTATGACGAATACACAAAGTTCTTCGAACTCACCAACGTTGAAGGATTCAGGGGCGGGGTTTAATACCCGTGCTCCTTCTCCAAATCCAATGGCTAGGACGAAGCTTGGCTTCCCCCGAACGAATCTCGTCCGCTCGTCTTCAAAATGAAAGGATACTCCCTTTCGAGACTTAAATCTCGCTATCCTTCCTAAGTTTCATCTTCTATGAAGGACTTAGGCACGGACGCGCACTTTGCAGTCTTTCTCCTAAGATTGAAACTTAGAAGAGCCTCCCACACACCCCTTGTGATCTTTCACCAATATTTGGAACTTAAGAGGTTCTTGGTCTCTACCTACCTTGTAGAGATTGTGCATACATGCACTACCTCTCATGAGCTTAATCGACTCCTTTTTCTAGGAAATTCAAAAGAATGGGAAGTGACTATATGTATACATAAAACTGGTCCCAAGGTCGATGGACTCACAGTTCATTTTCTTTAACTTGATCCACTACAGGGCCCGAACCTTTGTGTGTACAAACTATATAGTTCCTTACTTTCTTAAATACACAATCAAGAAAAAGATAAGGGAACACATTATAACCATCAAGCAACATGCACATTCCTGAAACACTCATAGGATATCCAACTTTATTTTACAGTTACAACTCAAATATACATGATATGAGAATACTTATCTATTTCAGGTTGTAGCCAACGAACTGATTGTGGGTGTGCACCTTTCCATCCAACCGTAGGCTCATAGGAATTCAATTTGAGCGCTCTGGCCACCCCCGTGCCAAGCCATGATATCACTAGGAAAATTTCTTCCATTACTCATATATCCTTTCTCTGTCATATCATCCTTATGAATTTTATTATATGCTTCCTCATCATCAATATCACGACCTTCCTCCTTTCTTCTGCATATCCAGGTCGTCTGTTCCCCTCCGTGCATGCACTCTTGTCTGATGTATCTCCTACTCTCTGTAGAGCCTCCCACACTCTTCTCTTTTATGTCTCTTATCATGGTCTTCATTTTGTGTATATCCTTTCCTAGCATGGTTCTCGATCCATCCTGTTCCTTTTGTCATGAGGAAACTCGAGTCATCCTGGTCTTCTAGACCCTTTGGTACTTCAGGTTGACATTATTTAGTCAGGCCATGCTTCCATTCATGGGGGTGGTTGAGTATTCAACCACAAGTCCTTCCTTCATTAACTGATTCCTCTCCTTAGGATCCAGAGTGGGTTTATCATTCCCAACAGGGGGAAATTCGGGGTCATTTGACACAATGAACCCTCTCTTATAGTTTTCCCATTCTTTCCTCTAGTGATATCATGGAAAGTACTTCAAGGATTCACCCCCACAGTCAGTTATTGGGAATCTAAACAATAATACATTTACATCGTTCACATGCCTTAGTATGGTAATCATAATTAACGATTAATTACAAATTGGGGGAAATAGGGGTGTTACAATCCCCTCCCCCTTAAAAAGGAACACTGTCCTCGATGTTCTTTCTCAGTAACACCTGTCATGCCTTTGTCATTCAGTTACTTCAGAATCCTTGACCATCTTTCTTGGTCAATTCCTTCTTAGACTCTTGGCCCTTGTCACATTTCTTGAATAATCTTGGACAACAAGCATATTAATCATATCTTTTATGCGTAAACATTTTATTGTTTCATAAAATTCAAGAAAAAATCATAAATTGGCACAATACTCATCTGTGTATTTCATGAATTCTTATTCACATGGTTTTCTTGTTTTCTTGGCTCACTGTTTTTCCTAGATATACCCATTTTGTGCATGATCTTAATCAATAGTTTATATGAATTATCAAAGTCTCCTCTTCCTTGCGGTCACTTACCCTCTAGGCCCAGGCTCAAGCATTCCCTTCTTTGCTATACAATTCTTCGGGCGATCCTTCTTTCCTTGCCAAGGATTTATCACACAAGTAGAATTTCAGAGACTTCATTGAGCCTTATAGTCGAGGCTTACCTCAGACTTTCTCTGCTAAGGTGTCTATCCATCTTTTGTTTCCACAACACAACACATTCTAGGTGATCATGGCTTACCACATGGTTCTCATGTTTCAATCAATAGCCTTTTTCATGCTTTCTAGCTTGACATCCTTCTCTTTTCCTCCCGAGACAGATATTTTATGTCTCACCTGTATCACAGGTATAAGTAAATTATGAGATATTATCATCAATTTCAAATTTAGAATTTTCTTGCAAATATTTCACCCATAGATTTCCAAATTCCATATTTTGTTTTTCATATCTTGTAACAGCCTCCTCGTTACGACAACAACTCTGATAACAGGTGCAATTTTTTTATTTTATTTAAGGTGTGTGCACGCGTGTAGAAGTAACAAACACACTTAACTCTACGTCGCCACTCGACAACCAACAAGACGCAACCACGAAGTTCATCACAAGAAGACTGAAGGCACACAATGAGTACTTGCAAGCAATATACGACCATAGACATAAGGCGCACAACGCAAACATTTAACGACATATTGGGTTATGCACAGTACGAACACAGAGGGAAGAATCCATAGTAGTAGATCTTACTATTTCTGCACAGGAAAGCAGGGCGTTTAATCTTAGTTCGCTGCTCTGGAGAGAGAGAAGGTCAGATAGGCTCCTGGCTGACTGCTCAGGAAGAAACTAGTATCTCCGTCAGGTGTGTCGCAAGAGTGGAAACCCTGCCTTTAAAGGGCCCGGGACTCTCGATACGGCACAAGATTCTTTACACAAAAATAATCACACACAGACTTATATACTAGGCTACAATGAGATGTCTACATCTCGCCCGACACAAGCAGACCACGCAAAGCAAGATAACCAAGTACTACAAAATCAAGGACAACCACGACCTCCACGGGAGATGCAAGTCAGAAGGGCTCTGACATCGACCAGCCACTACTGAGACTCAAACACCTTAATCATAGACCAATTACTCCATTGGTTTTCATTAAGCGATGAGTTACCAACCCAATCTTAAATAATGTACATTAATTAATTGCAATCCATGTTACTGAATCATAGTGGGAAGACCATGACATCACCATAACATAACCATATCATCGCCTTCTCCGTCGCAATATCATTGCAATTTAAAATAATGATGACCTTACCTTTTGGTTGATATTAATAACAACAGAACTACCAAAATCCTAACCATAAATAACCATGTACTTACTTTTATAAATAGAATGGTATGGTAATTTAAACTAAGAATGGGTTTTCCTTACAGAACATTGCAAACAAATAAAACTCAATGTTTAACATAATAATTAAAATCAAAGGAAATACATATTGTAAATCGGTTTGTAGTGAGTTTCATAACAGTGTAAATTGAACTAAATAAAGGCCTTTCATTACCGAACATTGGAAACAAATAGTCGAGGGTGGCCATGAAAATTAAATTCAATGGGAACATATTGTAAACTGGATGGTAGCAGAAATTCTCTTTTATAACACTAAAACCAAACTGCATTATATAAAATGAGAACAATTCTTTAACTAATTTCTAATGTAATAATATCTATGTATATATATTCTTGGAAGAACCTTTGTTGAAATAAAGAAGAACACCTCCGTTGTGTCCTCTAAAGTTAAACCACATGAATTTAATGGATGATCTTGATCATAAGACTTGTGCACACTCAGTTACATTTGATGGATAGATTTTCAAGTTATATGGAATATACATAACATAATACAAAGTACGCACAAGGAAAAGTAAAAAGTCAATGTACGCACAAAGAAAGGTAAAAAGTATCTATTGTTGATTAATTAATTTAAGGAAAAACAACTATGAACACAAATAAATAAAGTCTTAGACCATGATAACAGAAGTAGATAAAGTAATAACCCTTCATTTACAATCTAATGAAAGCAACAAAAAATCAGTAACTACGACGACAGAATACAACGCAATATCATAATGAGGGCAACGGAATACAAGGGCCAAAAAATAACGATACAGGAAGAGATATTATAAGGGCAACAAATATCAGGGATCCCTCCTAAATCGGAGCAAGACGCGTGTATCCCGAGCAGTCTGCGCCTCAATGAGGGCGCACTGTCCCAACGGCAGTCTTGTTGTTCTGACCGTCCCCAGAACCAGCTGTCAATAAGCAATGGTTGGGAAATACAGGTTTTGATCAAGGTGACTTAGAAGGAGGCGACTGTGGTGGTATGGGTGTGCATGCCTCCAGAACAGTGCCACCTCACACGTAGGCACCCACCCAACAAAAAAAAGAAATGATACGCTGGCCCAAAAACGATACACAACGGGTCGATTAAATCTCAGAATAGAAAGACTTGTGAGCAGAGCTGGCGCAATAACAATTACAATACAATAAGTTTATAAAGAGGGGTTCGACTTGACACCGCTTGGCAGGGTTAACGATATTAACTTGGTGTTGCAGGGCGTTCTGAAATGCTAAGGGAACGCTGGGTAAACCGCCCCAACCGCAGAGTGACAGGTTGAAGGTAAAACTGAAAAGAAAACGCAGAAGAGACTTGCAATAAACTACCAGCTCGAACATTCATCTATTTTCTGACAGACCAATACCAGTTCGAAATTCCTTAACCAGAAATGCCAATTTCATACCATTTCGTGATTTGTCTATTTATTGCCAGAACCATTCAGTTCGAATTCCTTTATCTAAAATGCCCATGCTGTACCGGTCAAAAATTTATTTATTTATGGTAAGAACAATATTAGTTCAAAATTCTTTGGCTAAAATGCCAATATTGTACCATTTCTCAGCTTATCTCATTATTGACAGAACCATACCAGTTCGAGTTCCTTATCTAAATTGCCAAGCTGTATCAGTTCAAAAATTTACCTATTTACTGTAGGAACGATATCGGTTCGAAATTCTTTATCTAAGGATGCCAGTACTGTACCAGTTCGCAATATATCTATTATTGACAGAGGTGAAGGAAACGAGTTTTAAAATCAAAGTTGCAAGGCGAAGTTATTACATCCAGGAAGGATACAGCGCAAAGAGTACGCAGAGGCATGAAGGTCCCAATCCCAGGAAGGTAGAACCCCAAACAGAACACCAACCAAAGGATTTTAGGCATTTAACGAAGGGCTTAGGCTTGTACAGAGTTCAATCATTATTGTTGTGCGAACAAAAATTTCAGAGAAAACTATTCCAACAATCAACACAATTTGCAGAGAAAAACTATTCTGGCGATCAACCGCTGAGTCAATGCTTTTACAACACAAGAAAAATTAATTGCCGAATTAAATAATTATGCATTCTACTCCTACAACTAAAGATCATACCGTTGCCTTCTCTCCTGCCTCCAATGACTCCCGCGCTCCGAGATGTCCCGCTGGTGCTCCGTGCTGCTCCCACTCGTCGACCGTAGAGACCTCACCAGTACCTCCCAGCCAAATGATAGGGGTACTCTGCTTCCCCCTCAGCCCCCCGAGCCGCAAAGGGGCCACACACAGTCCAAATAGTATACCTAGCTGCCCAGCTCGCCTCCACGGCTGAGCTACCACTCTAATCCCAGCTGAGAAAGTCCCAACTCCTCACAAGCAATCAGTCCCCTCTTCCATTTCGGCAGCATAACAATACCTAATAGCTCTCCCTTTTCCCCCCCATGCCCCTTTCTTTTTATCGAGTTTTGACCTAAATCACTTTTATTTTTAGTTTTAAAGAAAAACCCTCAAAAAAATTCTATGTCTTACAAGTGTCACTCATCCCCCACGTCTCTCCAAGTTTATTTCCCCCCACTTTTTTTGTTTCTTTAAAAAAAAAAAAACTCAAAAAGGTAAATGCGCTAAGCATATTTTCATTTTATTTTTAAATTCATATATTTATTTTTTATACTCCCGCTCGTTAAATAATTTTATTACTATTGGTTCAATCTGAGTTTATGTATGAGTTTTAAGGAGTATAGTTTAGTCCCTTAAGCATTCAATTTATTCACTGATGGTTATGCGTTCTGTCAATCAAAACTATGGCTCTTGGTATTCGTTTATTTATGAATTAGTTTAATTTTTGAAAAACTATTGCGTTCATAAGGGAGTTATGCTTTCAATAAGTTAATGAACTCTCATTGCAGGTTGCGTTTAAAGAAGGAGAGGCCTTCAATGAAATTTATTGTCTGAGTTAACTAAAACGTATCCGTTGATATATTGGTTGTAGTTGGATGAAGTTAACGCTAATAAATCCAAGAACTAGAGCTCAAGTACGTTCAAAAAATTGTATTCTCCTTGCACTGCATTGAGGTGCAAACTCTAGCCTAAAATCTCATAATGATGTTTTGCTTATTTATTTGAATGGTTATTAGTGTTAATTGTTATTACTAATGATATTTGGGTATAGGATTAGGTCAAGATTCATAGGAGCTATTTCATTTAGAATTAGGGTTAGGCTCTTTTTAGAGTTAGAGTTAGGGCCTTTTTC
>JZKD02S1730304.1:181814-233328 GCA_000966675.3 Picea glauca | reverse complement strand
ATGACATATGAGGGTCCTCCAACTTCGTAAGGCCATAACTCTCAAACCGTGAGGAGTTATGTGATGTTTTACATACCACCAAAAATGGCATGACATGTACTATCCATATAGAATAGTATTATCTGAAAATATATCATAACTAATATCATTACCCATCAAACAAACTTGGGTCCATTACCCAAACCTGTGGTCTCCAACTTCTCATGGCCATAACTCTCTAACCGTGAGAAATTATGTGACGTTCCACATACCACCGGAAATGACATGACAAGAACTATCCATCTAGGATATTTTCCCTAACAATTTCACTTTCCTTCATCTCATTATTCCACAATTAAGCATGGGTTCTCTTACTCCACAAAGCGTCTTCCCATGAGGGCTTTCATCATAAGGGGACCACTTTGGAGTTAATCCATATTTACTTCTTATCAACCATGAAAAAAAAATAATGAGTCATATTTACATCAAACACTATTGGTTCCATTACCCAAACCTTTGTGCTACAGGTCTTTCTTCAAGGGTTGACATCAATGACAACCAACCTTAATCAACATCAACATGATTTAATAGAAAACCTTTTTCTCATAATGAGCCATGAACTTGTGCACGCTACACATTACCATTCAGTTATTATAATGGTATACACTCGTTGGTTAGTTTTCCACTCATATATTTTGTTTTTCTAACTTACATCCATGATGAACTTATCCACATGCATAATCATAAATCATTTAACTTATGATTGTTCACAATTGTTCTCATGTAGTCCTCAAAGGCTTGATCATGTTTCATTTTGTCATGACAACAGAGCATCGTTTCTCATTTACTCTTTCATCTGTTTATACTATAATTTCCCAAGGGAATGGAACACATTCCCCTCAAGCTATCATTCAAAACCAATCATTCATGACTCCTCATAATAGAGTTGGCCATGCATCCATGGTATTCATTCAATCTTGGAAAGTGTAGTTCTTGCCTTATATATCACTCATTTAGGTAGTCACATCGTGCCTTTAGTATACATATTCTCATACATTATATATGTGCATCACTTGAACATTTAATATCATTCATATCTACTTGGTATTAATATCGTTTTTCATATAAAACAACCTCACAATGCATTAAATTCATGCACTCAAGCATATACACACCTAGCCCAAACATACATTATGCAAGCTCATTGCTTGCACCCTTTCCATGTCATACATGCACATGGACATATCAGAATTCCAAATCCTTCTCCCAAGGATATTACTGCCATTCTCAGGACAATTTCGATAGATATACTCAACACTGAGCTTCCCTCTCGTTTGGGAGCTTGCATTCATTCACATGCTATCCACATGGCCAATTTAACAGACATAATCATAACTATGTCCTTCTTTCCATATGGTAACAACCAACAAGAAATTATTCTTGCATCTAGTGTTATAATATGACTCAACAACCTAGACATATTATTTGGGAAGATCCAATAGTTCCCCAAGGAAAAAACACAACTTATCAAGCTTCTCTTTCATGCCTCAAACCATTCTTGGTCAACGAATCTCTACAAGGGGATATTTTACTAAACTCCCTCTTATAGATATTTGAGTATACTAAGATATTTCCATATGGTTATCATCCACCTATGGATGTCAATATGACCCACTGGTCAATCCAAAGGTGTTTGACACCTTCTTAATCAAACCTTACATCAGTCTCTCATAGATCCTTACAGTCCTATGATATTAAGGCATTAGGCTGTAACATCATCAACTTTTCATTCCTTTTGTCATCTCCTGTTGTCATAAGGTCATCCTCATATAAAATGTCCATTAGTAGATTGTACCTTACAACCCACCACAGGTTATAAGATGTCTAATTTGCATGTTCAATATTTTTCTATATGCATTCTTATGCATAGACATGCCCTGGAGGTAACATGGAAATACACTCCATTAGAATAACCATGAACTCTTGAACTTGCTCTTGTCGATTCAATACTACCTTCATGATGGCTTCTATCAATCTATAGGTTTCCTTTTTACTTTCTTACTGGATTATTCCAACAACAATTTTCAATCAAAAAATTGACCTTACCATTTCCATTAATCCTCTGATCATGAGGGGTTATACACATATACTAGGTTTAATCATTTATTAAAACAATAATTATCACTGCTACGGATCCTTTCAATCCATTCACATACAAGTCTTGTTATTAGTGCTCATTAGCATAATCCCACTCTTATAGGAGTGGACACCATTTCCAAAAATTAAATGGTAGGCTTCCTCTATCACAGACTAGCATGATTCAATGTCGTTGGGTGAAATCCAAACTAAATTTTAATTATGCACCCTTATACTCAAGGAACTTATGCAAATTATTTATGTTCGGAAATAATATTCACAACATGCTCATCTTAGCCTCGGTAACCCAATCGTATGTCTATACAACAACACGCGCGCTTTCATAGTGAAGTAAGCTTCCTTATTTGGAAAAATTGGCAACATACAATGCATATTTCCAAAACATCTATCAACAGTAGAAAGTTTCATTCCTCTCTTTAGTAGAGGTTTACTAAGCCTCTTAGGAATTGGTAAAATAGGTTGTTACCCCTTAAGGTCCTCTAACAATATTTTTATACGACTCGTGCATGAGCCCAAGTAGGCCAAGTATTGTTGCCATGCTCTGATACCAATTTGTAACATACCCGACCCATAAGTAATCTTTCAAGGGATGGGGAATAATAATTTTTCTTTCCATAACTATCTCAGATCCTAACTCCAGGATCTCCATTGAAAACTTCTCGCCACGAGATTTCTAACAGTCGCCACCACACTAAAATCTGAGTTCTATTTTGCAAGTTATTGCCTCCCGACGCTACCCTGGCGTTATTAGTTGGGGTCTTCGACATTCAGTGTTGAATACCATTTTATTACTGCATGCTTACTCCTCGAAGTCCATAAATATCTCCACGTGGCCTTGGCCATTCGACGATCAACGTTCAGTGTTGAATGCTCATTTTTCAACGTTCATCGTTATACGTTTTCGGCGTTTGGAAATCATTGATCGACGTTGAACGTTTCAGCGTTCGACAATCGACAATCGTTGTTGAACGTTTCGACATTCAAAAGTTAGTAATCACCATTGAACATCCCTCTACTATACTATGCTTCAAATATTTTGAACTACCGAAGTCCCAGTCGCATCACCAATCACGTTTGTAATACCCCAAGGTTGAGCCCCTGCTGAATTGTAATGATGTTTATAGGATACTGAGCCAAGTGTTTATAGGTTGGGAGTCTTATATGTTTATTAGGTCGGAGAACCTAGATGTTGAAGGCCAGGGAGCCTAATTTTGTATGTTTAAATACTCACATCATTAATATAATTACATCATGGTGTGTAGACGAACCACGAAGAAAGAGTTATGGGAGACTAAGCTCCACTGGGTAGGGATGGGGCTGAGAGGCTAGGAAAAATGCCTAAGCTTGAGGGATTAACCCAAAGGGAATATTATAATGTATTTTACTAAAATAATAAGGTTTGGGAAATGACCCATGTTATCCTAAGTTCCTTTGGGAGAGGAACAAACTCCAAGTGGAGAGGAACTAGCTCCCAAGAGAGCCATGTGTGAACCTGGGCGCATGCAGTTTTATGGGGGGAAATTCGTCATTGTGGGGGTTCTCTCTCCATTCTTTCTATGCTCCCCACTCACGCACGCACTCAGACTGATCATTAAAGCAATCATCCATTTCCTCCATCGTGGACCTCTGCAACCTCTGAAACCCGCAAAACCGTGAAGCTAACCCTTTTTTCTTGCGAGGCACAACACGACTGTGCAGTTCTTGAGCCATATCGCGCCCTAGCCATTTTTTTGTTTCTACCCACATTTTTCTCTATACTGGTGTGGTTTGTTGTCATTACCACAACCCATACCATATTTTTCTACTGTGGTTACCCATTTGATTAGGAACTAGACAAAAGAAGCAATTTGTCAGGCCTTTGGTTTTGAAGAGGAGGGTTGTCAGGCCTGTGGATTGAAGAAGCATGTTGTCAATCCTGTGAGAAACTGTCTCCACGTGAGACAAATTGTTGGGAAAGTGATTTCTCCTAGAGGGATTCTAGAAGCAACTACTGAGCTATGAGAATTCATGATTCAGCTTGTTGATGAAGCCATGGAACGAAAGTGGATCAACCGATGGACTGTGGAACAATGAAGGTGCATATTCCCGGGTTGCGACATGAATTTGAGGAATGAGAGTCTGTGAACAGTGGGCATAGGTAGGATCTTGGGAGGGAATCCTTATTGTTTCATTGTTGAGATTTTCGTAGTCTCATCCTAGCCTAGGATTCCCTTTACCCTGGGTGGATTTTAGTCCCAGCTTAGGGGTGACCACTGCTAATAGCTTGGAGTAGTGTGGTCTAAGGCTGGGAGGTTCGTGGAAGGTCTGCATAGAGTTGGCGACTATCATAAAAATATAAGTACCATTTTTATGATTATTTGTATGTTGTGTATCCTGTACATGTCTTTATATTTATAAGAATGACATGTGTTGTTGCATGTATGCCTTACTGTTATTTCCACATTTAATTTGTGTATTAGTAGAATGCATATTAGTTGTTTAAGTTTATATGTATGATATTCCGCAAAGATATTTTTCTTCCATATCCCAACAAGTCTATGCCTAGGTATGGACAATCTGATTACTAGAACATAGTGAGAAGTTTTGTTTTGTATTTATTTCAAGTGACATTTCCTAGCAAAGGGTTGGGGGTGTTACAAATTGGTATCAAAGCTTGAACATTACAATTTCTTTAGAAGTAGAGTGTCCTCATCTTGGCAGCCCGGGGATGTTACAAATTGGTATCAGAGTTGAGTTTTCAACACTGAGACTGAATTGGGTCGTATAAGTTGTTATGGAAGCAAATGCTTAGAGGGAACTTTTGTCGAGAGGGACAAAATTCAAATTTCAAAGCATTACTGAGTGCCAAGGGAATGCCTTGGTTGTGCTTAGAAGCTCAAGACATATAACAGTTGGATAAACCACGACAATTGTGGTATTGAGACACAAAGTTTAAATTTGGGCAATTGGATCTGTTCGGAAGAAGACAGATCCCTCACAATCGTCAGATATGGATAAGGTGCACGAAAATTAACCATCAAGTCCTTCGGACTTCGTTACTTCGATGAGTTTTTAAGTTTTGTTGAGAAAGGAGCCGAAGCACGAAGCTCTGAAGTCCCGGAGTGACTCTCAACCATAGTTCATTTGGGAGGAGGAGAGTCATTGGATTTCCCAGGTAGTTCGGTAGTTTGGAGTTCAGGGAAATTGGTGGAAGTGTGCATAGAATGGAATTCCTCTCGAATTCCTAAAGTCCCGAACTCTGGAGTGAATATGGACCGTTCGTGTATGAGGAAACATGTCAATATATCATCCTATTCGATAATTTTCCATTCGGGAATTTTTGGTGTAGCATGGGGAAGTCTCTCGGAGCCCCGAAGTGTCGAAGTCCAGAACCAATCCATATCGTCCAATATCAAATACATATGTTAGTGGATTATAAAGTGTCTAGAAGTTCAACAATTAAGCACTATGGAGGAAATGGTTTGTGGTTGCACCGTAGGAAGAGGTCCCCGAAGTTTCGTAGTGCTGAAGTGACGTGACATGATGATGTCACATAGGGTGACATGGAAGTGTTCAAAAATTCAGATTTCGGGAGTTTTTGGGTGTGCAAATGTAAAATCCTCCAAAGTCGGAGATGACATGGCATGATTACGTCGCCTAGGGTGATGTGGACTTACTCTAAGTCTACCACATGTCACTCGATGGTGGGGCCACATGTCAACATCTTATATGTTGGCAACAATTTTGAGGAAAAGGTATGAAACACCTTACTCAATCATTTTCAGATCTTGCCTAGCTAGGAAACAATAGTTGGGAATGTCACCCATGGTTTATAGCCTCAAAAAATTCACTCAATCCACAAGTATTGATTACATGGATTAATGTTAGTTTTATGATTTGTATATGTTGCATTGTAAAAATAAAATTTAGACAAAGCTACAAAAATGTATACATATTTTGCAATAAAGTAAACATGGAGACCAAAAGAGAAAGGAGGAACCAAGCCATGAAAACACATGTGTGAGATAGGACAGTAATCTGATTTGTTTCATTCTGAGATACAAAAGTGTATTTCACTTTACAAACCCCTGCGAGGGTATGAACCAAAGTAATATTTAGAGGTCTTCGATGGGCACCATACAAAAAGACTTCGACAGTAAAATAAAACAGAAATTAGTGATCTAGATCAGCTTGCCAGAAAAAATGTTTCCATTTGACTCTGCAACATATCCTTTATCAGCCATGAAAATTAATTCACAAATAGACAAGAATACATAGACTATCAAATATGAATCAAACAACTTTAAAACAAGCTGCTGAAAAGTATGATTAAGTTTTGAACCTTGTTGCCTTCAATAAAACCATGTTGTCAACTCATAAATGAATGAAAACTGAAGCTATCTCACTAACTGAAGAAAAAACCTTATTATTGTCTTTCTCCTTCTATTAGCCCCTTGTCTCTTCCTCTCATCTAACCTTTATTCTTTCTCAATAAGTTGAGGTAGTTCAACTACTTCTTTCAGTAAGTCAAATTAACATAACCAATTAGTTTAGAGATAAATAATTAATAATAATATATATAAGGGTCTAGTTAATAATTACTAAATAGGTGGGATTCGTTATGATTCCCATCATTCTTTTTCCAATCATCAAATATAAAATACAAAATTTATCATTTGGATCATATAACACCCCTGTAGCTCCCATTGATATCCTTTAAATCGAATATTTAAATATCAACAAAATTTAAGGACATATCCCAATAAAATAATATATCCATTTTATCCACAAAAATATCCAAAATAAAGCTTGTTGTCCCAAAAAGTTGAAAATTATTAAATATTGTCTTCATTACTGAAAATCATAAAAAACTTTTAAAATCAATATTTTCTACTTTGCAAGGCATATTTCCTCTTCTCATTGTTGTCTCCAACTGACGTTTCTTGAGTATCCCTTGGTTGGTTAGACCCTTGGGGTTGTATTTCGCTAATCACACCGGAGCAATCATATTTTAGGTGGAGACGTGAAGACACAAATTTATAAGATTTTGTGGAAGGACTAGAGGGGGAGGTTGTTGCTTTTCCTTTGTCTTGCACAGGTTCTGGGATATCAGTTTTTAATCTTTTGCTGGCGTGTGAGGATTGTACTGGCGAAAGAACATGAGAAATTTGAACATTGGTATTAATTGGTAGTGGTAAAGGTAAGTACACAATGGTCCATCCATGGTGGTGGGAAACAAGATGGTGGAAAATTTCTTGCCAACCGTCATTGGCGGGGACTTTGGGCTGCATTTACACATGTGGAGGAACAAGAATCCCAGGAAAATTCTAAGGCTATTAGAAAAGGGGCCTTTTAGGTCGAGGATGAAATATCCCATGGCCAACCAAATTAAGGAACCCATCTTGTACTAGTTGGTCCGACTCTTGTGGGTCAACATCAAAGTGAATGGAAAATCGAGGCCTTCTATGACCTTGCTGCCAATTACTCCTTCCTTTGTTATTTTGGCCATGGTTTCCTCTAATGAAAAAACTCATCATCTAGCAATAATTAGTCAGTCATGAAGTTCTTAATAACCTGTACATGAAAATCTTCTTACATAAATAAAGAGTTGGCTCTATAATTTACTACAAGACACATGCAATCCATCCATTAAAATACCATTTATTAATTTCCACATGAACAGGGAATTGATAGGGTCAATGGGGGTATGGAGGGATTGTATTTAGCGTAAAGTGATATCATGGAGGGGGAGTATTTATGAATATTGTTCCAACAATCAATAAAAACAATCAACTGTGTAAAAACATATCCCAGAATACTAATCATCAATCTCTGTCATGTCAACTTTTCTTCATTTCCATACAGACTTGTCTTAAAAATAAATATTACATAACAGGGAATTGATAAGTGAAATTGGGATCATGAAGGGGTTGTATTTAGAGAAAAATGGTATGATGGAAGGGATTCCAATGGATATTGTTCTAATAATATATCAAACAATGCCATTCTCGACGTTAATTAATAATCAAAACCTTTTACTGTTTCAAAATTGAACAACAAGTTATGTTTCCAAAAAACAACCCAAAACTGGTGTTTCTTTCCAAGGTTGCTCATTTTCCTGAGAAATTGCATTGCATAGTAACCAATTTCATATTTCCGAGGAATTAATTAATGATAATAACACTTATTATATATAACAGAGTCAAAGAGTGAACACCAATATAATAATCACAACCAACACAACAAATAGTTGCGGTGTAAACATGATATGGTCCATAATGTCAACACTAGTAAAGTTTAAACCCACAGGGTCCCATGAAGTGTCCAAAGGTTCCCTATGTATAATAATAATTTGACCAAAACCATAATTAACCAAACTTTCCAATTTATTGCATTCTGGTTCATAAAACTTCACTCAATCATTTCATAATTCATATAATGTTGCTCATCACATTTGAAAACAAAACACAAGAAGTTGTATTTTAATAATACTTTTGCAACATTTCCATCGACCCCATACTTTTCCTTGTGATAGACTATATAACCAAACAAATAAGTGGGTTCAACATTTCTTTCATCTTCGCACAACAAATAATCAATCAAACCCATGAACAAAAAGGAGCACGAACAATTCCTTTTCTTAATTCTGGGTTGGCCATCTTTTACGATAATTTCCAATGCACATGGTTCAATACGCAACAATGGATAGTAAGTTGGTAGAAGAAAGCAAGATAACAAATTGAGGGTTTGGCCAGAAGGACAACGAAAGTTTTAATCCTTCACAAAATTCCACATTAATACTCATAGAGAAGTGACCAAGGCACGGGCACAATAGCCACAAAAACCACAACTTAAAAGACAGGAAGAGTGTCTAAATAACCCACGTGTAAGAAGCAAGGATAACTATTTTGAACAGGGAATAAACCCAAAACAAGGAACCAGAGGCAAGGCAAGCTCAGAAGTTTCCCAACGATATTTGTTTCCATAACAAAAATGCAAACAACTATACACAACAAAATACACCACGCCGCTTTTCAATGCCATTGTTCAAATACAACCACCACAAGAAACCAAAACCTTGCAAATGACCAATACACAGTTTGAATTAATTCATATAACAACTTTGGAAATTCATAGACCGTGAGAAAACGAGAGCCAACTATTGACTTAAATTGGAGAGCGAATGTTCATGGATGGAAAATAAAGAAAACCCCATACCTATGTAAAATTGCTAAGGAGAAACGATCATCCTGTATACCTTCTCCACGGTTGAGCAAAGCGGAACAACATCAACCAACAAGAGAAAATGAAAAATGACTAGGGTGGCAAGCTCGAGGTGAGTTAGAGTGGCATGCATTTATTACATGTCTCTTCTACATTCATGTTTTCATTCATGGCCAGTACGAGCAAGCCCACTATTCAACTCATCAACCATTAACATCCAAATCAACTTAATACAGGCCGACTATACCATAGTTTGCCAATGTTCCAATTTTGAAAATGCGCCAACCCTTGCAATTATTCTCATTTCACATATAAAAAACCTTTCCTAGGGATACCAAATCACAACCAATCTTACAATTAAACCAATGTATGCAACACTTGTAGCAAGTGTCAAGGTGATCACCAAGCTATACGCCATATAAAATATAAAAAATAAATTGGAGTGTATATTCCTCATTCATTTAAAGGCATCGTAGTCATACTTTGCGAGAGATAATTATGACATCATTTTTTGTTTAGTCACCCTGCCCATATCATCCTATAATAATTATTTTGATAGTAGTTTAAAGAAAATAAATTGTAGAGTTTGTGTCACAACCAAGGCATAAGCACATGAAATGTAAGTGTTTCTTCTCTGTCATAGTCACATATGTCACACAAGGGGTCCCACCTATTAGTATATTATTAAATATAATTAAATAATAAGGCATTACAACCATTTGCAAGAAGGTACCCTATGTTGTGCTTTTGAGCATCAACAAACTGAAGACTCCATAGGGAAATCTGTTTTGAATAGACTAAGAACTCATAATATCTAGTTTTGTAGATCGGTGAACATAGATCAAATAATTATTGACTAGAATGATTATGCAACATGGGTAAAAATATAGCTTAAGGTAAAAATTGATCCTAGACTTTGGGAATAACTCATGAAAAGTGGTACATATGAGGGGTTTGGCCCTGTATGCATAGCATTCGATCAGTCACAGTAAAAGTGTTTCTTTGTTTTAAGGAGAAATTTTCGGATATTCTCTTTTGAATCTTAGGATGGAGGGAAGAAAGCTGATAGTAGAAAATAAGGAAGAAAATCAAATCATCTATCTAATAGTAGTACTGGAAGCAAAAAGCAATTTCAACGATGTCTAAAAGGAGGATATCGTGACAACTGTGTAACTTTATTTTTATTGATCAACAATACTTATAGAATGGCATTGTTGTGTAAAAACTAATCCAAAACTTATTTCTGATAAACATACAACAACAGAAAATGAAACCACATAAATTGAACAATCAATTAAACAAACCAAAATAAAACAACGAAATAGAAAGCTATATACAACATTGATTTCCACATGGCATTTATAAATCAAGTTTGTTCCATATAATGTTTCAAGTGGGAATCATTTGTACTATAGGAAAACAATCGCTCTTCCAATTCTTTTAAAAGATAAGAGTTTGTGCCTAGGACAAAATTGATTTTGAAAGGACCTAGCCATAATTTCTGAAACTTAGAATGTCTTCCTCTGTGAGCATGGGTTGAGTCCCAAAGAAAGAATTTCTCATTTACTTTAAATTTGACAGCTTTTGCGCGTTTGTTAAAATATTTCTTCACAACTTGTTGTCTTATCTTTATGTTTTCCAAGGAAAACATTTGTTGTTCTTCTAAGGCTAATAGTGCATTTATCCTTTGAGGGACATTGGAAGAATTTATTTCTTCAATCTGTAGCATAAATTGTAGGGAGGTGAGTTATAGCTTAGTAGGTAGAATAACCTTTTGAACATAAACAAGATGGAAGGGAGTGAAACCTGTGCTTACCTTGGTGGTAGTGGGATCTTCCCAAAGGGTGTAAGTGAGGAGGGTGTGCCATTGAGGAGGGATTATCTTCAATGAGCCTCTTTATGATCCTAACCAAAATTTTGTTATTAGACTCAGATTTATGATTTCCTTGAGGGTAATAAGATGATGAAGTGAAATGTTTGACTCCCATATTAGCTAGAAATTAAGTCAATTTTGCACAAATGAAAGCGCGACCATTGTATGTAATAATCTCTAAAGGATTGCCAAATTTGGAGAATATATTAGTTTCCAGGAAAGAAATTACATGTTCGTCCTGTGAGTGTCTAAGAGGTACATATTTAGTCCACTTAGTGAAATAATCAATGGCTGTAAAAATGAAAACCTTCCTTGTGGAAGAGTGAGGATTGATAGGACCAATAAAGTCTAGGACCCATTTAGAAAAAGGAAAATCAGGGAGAACAAGTTACAAAGGAATAACATAAAGACGCTCCTTCCCAACAATTTTTTGGCACTTGTCACAAGATCTTGAGAATTTATAAGAATCTAAAAAAATTGAAGGCCAATAATAACAATTTCTGATGATTTTAAAAGCAATATCTTTAGCAGAAAATAAGCCACCAACGTGCATAACAGAATCTGAAGATCCATGAGTTTCTTGTAACAATTTATGTGCTTCCTCATTATTCACACATCGAAGTAATATACCATCAACAGTCCTCTTGAACAAAAAGTCTCCTAAAATAATATACCTGGAATATTCAAGATGAAGCCTTCTCGTTTGATGAGGATCTAAGTCATCTAGGCATTTATAATATTGCAAGTAATACACTAGATTTTTATACCAGGGGTGTTCAACAATAGAAAGGGTTTCACTCTCAATATAAAACAATGTTGAAAGAGGATTATATTGATCATCAATTTCTTCACTTGCTTTAGCATGTTGAGCTAAGTGAAGGGATAAGCCTCGTCCCTTAATTGTTTTCGAAGTCATGATTGTTAAATCATGCTCCTGGATTTTGGGAAGCCAATGTGCAAGATTCCCTGAAAGAAACGTTCGTGAAATAAGAAACTTGACAACATGCAAAGGGACTTTTACTTGCGTGTGTTTTCCTAGGATAATGTGGCGAAATTTCTCTACATATTTAACAAGAGAAAATGCATGTTTCTCAAATAAGAGTAATTAAATTTGTCATTTGATAAAATTTATCTCATGTAAGCTACGTGTTTCTCATTATTCTGATCATTACATTTTAAGAGGATAGCATAAACTGCTGCCTTAGTGGAATTAGTCTATATGGTAAAATATTTCTCAAAGTCTGGTTTCGCCAGAACTGGTCCAGAACTGATTGCCTTCTTAATCCTTAGAAAATATTTTTCGACATCATCTGTCCAAGAAAAGGAGGAATATTTATTTAGAATATTATGAATCAATTTAACAATTAAATCAAAATAAAGAACAAACTCGCGGACAAAGTTGAAAATACCCATAAAGGCTTGAACCTCTGTATTGGAAGTGGGGGTAGGAAGGTTCAAGATAACAACAATCCTTTCGGGATATATGCTTTCATTTGTGACCATGCGACCTGTTGCAAAATCATTTCCATATTAAGGAGAGGAAAATGATCTTTTATCCTAGCTCTATTCAATGCCATAGAATCAAGGCATAGTCGAATCTAACCAGTTGTTTTCCTAACAGGAACCAAATTTGAAACCCACTCAGAATACTTAACAGGAAATATTATACCAACTTTCAATTTTTTTTCCAAATCCTTTATAATAGTAGCTTCAAGTGCGGGGTTAATAGGTATTTGTTTTTTCCTTAGTGGTTTTATACCTTCCTTGATAGGAATGGCATGATGTATGAGAGAAGGATCAAAACCACGAAGATCCTCATACGACCATGCAAAAGAATCTTTAAATTCACGTAGTAGTTTCGTGAATTTCACCTTTTCCTCGTCGGAATATGGGCACCTAGTTTAACCATATTTGGAGATTTAGAGGTCTCAAGGTTCAATGAAATGGTATCACCCACTTTCCTTTTCGACTCCTTTTCTTTACGTGTTTCTTTGTTGCTCACATCACTCGACGAAAATGAACTCTCAAAAGGAGTCAAGCCTTTTGGAAATTTTTCATCTTCCATAGATATGATTTCCTTAGGCTTAAAGGGTTAATTTTGTATGAAAGCACATATGCCTTCATCATTAGGGAAAACCTTCCATGATTCTACATTATCTGGAATGTGAGGACGATATAAAGATTTAAAAGTACAATCATGCCTTTGAGGTAGAGGTTGTCGAGTAGGGGATGCCAAAAATACAACTAACCTATCAGCCATTGAATTAAGTTCTCTCTTAACATGAGTGTTTTTAAATGATAACGTGTTTAAGATAAGAATCCAAACAACTTGGGTATAGTGTTTCATCAACTTATTTCCAGGATAATAGATTTTATGCACAAGGTTCACAACAAGTCCAGAATCACAAAAAATTGTAATGTGGTTGCAACCAAGGTTATAAGCATTTCCGATGCCTAGCAGTAAGGCTTCAAACTCAGTGACATTGTTTGTGAAAGAAACCTCTAACCTATAAGAAAAATTTTGGATTTTACCTATAGGTGAGTACAATATAATTCTTGCTCCATTACCTTCGTTTGAGCATGAGCCATCAAAATGCATGTGCCACATACCGTCTTCTAAATGATTTTTTTCTAAAGTAGTGTCACCCCCATCTGCAAATATAGAGTACACCCCTAAGTCTTCCTCGATATAGTTTACATTTGGTTGAGGAATTCTCTCTATGTATGGTGAAATTCTTCCTTCTCTTAGGACTATAATATTCTTTCCATTCCGGGGAACAGATAAGTCTGTTCCATCAAGCGAAAGATATCCACCTGTTAGGGATTTCTAGTCTCTTCCTAAGATAATATAATAGTTTCTTACCTGCATGTCAATAACTTGGATGTTAAGGGTTGTCCTTATTTCGGGATGTGCACACAAAACTAAAGTTACATCTTTGATTTTACCTATTGTTGACTATTGTAGACTGTTATTGGAGATCATGCTTCTAGAATTTTCATTAGTACATGATAATCCTATCTCTTCGATGATGATTTTTGGCATTATGCTTGGGCCCGAACCACCATCAATTAGGAAACAATGGGATATCTTATCAATAATTTTTACAGAAATGAAAAATGGATGGATTTTTAGCGGGTGTCTAAAATTATTTACACCTATCTTATTTACAGTGGGATCCTCTTATTTTGTCTCTTCACAAATATTTTCTATGGTGGAATATTTTACTTCCATAAAATTACTAAGATGATTTTGTTGTTAAATGACGAAAACCATGTCCAAAAGAGTAGCATTGGCATTGATATTAACCAGTCGGTTAAGGATGTTATACTTGGAAGAGGGAAGAGGGGAAGGAACTCCTTTAATTTAGCGAATTTTGATAGTTTGTACATTAGTTATTTGTGAAGATGAGGCTGGGGTGGAAGAAGTATGAGAAGGATTTTATTTCCATTTAGGAGCATAAGATTTGTTCCTAGTATTTATGATCATAACATCTTCCTGTTCTGTCAAATCTAGAACAATGATAGTAGTTTCGGGGTTCTTTCCAAATATTTTATCTCTGGCACTCTTCTTAACTTCACAAGTACTTTCTTCATGATTTTCTTCGCAGAAGTTACACCAACTACAAGACATAATGGCCTCGGGATGAAAACTATTTTCATTTATAGTGCTATAAGGCACTGCGAAAGAAGAAGATGCCCAGGAGTAAGTGAGGGAAAATTCCCCTCTCGTTCATAGGCTATCATTCGGTTTTTCATATCTTGTACAAGTTGTAGGAGGTCAGAAATATCTGTTTTTTTGACTGAGTCTCCATTAGGGAGACATGTTCTTTTAAGTTGCTCTTCGTACTCCAGTAAAGTGTGGAGAGCAGAGCTAAGATTGTCAATAGCCTTTTCTTAGAGCCTATGATGATAAGGAGAGGGAAGGGAATTATAGTAATCCATGAAAGTGGATTGTTTTTGGGGGCGGATTAGTTCATGGATTTGATTGAACAATTTGGTGAAGCGGAGTTTAAAGGACTTAATAGTCGCACCATCTTCGTAAGAAATATTGTTATATTCCCTTAACTATTCGATTGGGCTCTTGGATTGTCCATAAGTGGACTTAAACCAATAAACTAACTCTTCCCAAGTGGAAAGGAACTTTGGAGGTAGATCAAAGAAATCAATTGTTTCTTTCCCTTCAAGGGAGTTGAAAAATAAGCACATGCATGCAATATTATCGTTAGCCCCGATATTATGACAAGCATTAGAAAATTCCACTAGGTGTTAATTTGTAGAAAAATATTATAACACCCCAAGGACATGCCCCAGTTATATTATGAATTGTAATCATGTTTTGAAGGCTGGTGATCCGAGTGTTGATAAGTTGGTGGGCTTATGTTTTTATTAGGCCAGAGAGCCTAAGTGTTAAAGGCCAAGAGCCTGTTTTTGTATATGTAATTATGCAGAAAATTAATAAATATTAAACATCGCTACGTGCAGATCGAACACGAAGAAAGAGTGATGGGGACTAATATTCCACAGGGTGGGTAAGGGAAAAGGGGTTGAAAGTTTGGAAAAAGGGGATAATCTTAGGGGCTTAAGTCCTTGTGAATAATAATTTATTATTATTCCAAAGTTGTGTGACAAACATGTTTTTATCTTAAGTCCTGGGAAAGGCATCGTGTGCAAAAAGGGAATGCATGCAGATCTAAGAATACAAGTGTTGACCTGGGTGCATGCAATTAAAAGCGGAAGAGTCGGTTGTGTTGGGGGCTCACTTACCATTTTCCATCCTCCGTGAATTGGGTAGAGTCTCTGCGAGTGCGCTCTATATATCCTCATTCATTTCTGAAAACCAGAGTTGTGAAGCCAATCGGTGTATTCCCGTGAATCTCCTAGCCTCTGTATTCGATCTTTGCAATATTCACACACGCACCTAAGACCCAAAATCCGTGAACCGTTCTGTGTCTTATGAGGAACACAACACCTGAGTAATCTCCTTAGTTGTGTCATGTCTTAGCGTGGGATGTTGTCTCCTATGGTGCCATGCCCATATGTTGTTTCTATTGTCATCCCTTTGTGAATGAGTGTTGAACTGTTGTTGTTGTCCTCACCTGGCTAGAGCTAAGTCGAGGAGTGTGCTAAAGAAGCAGGTTTCCAAGCCTGTGGTAGAAGAGGAAGGTTGTCAGGCTTATGAGCAGCTCTCTCCAAGTGAGAGAGTATGTTGGGAAGTGGTTTTCTTCCAGAGAGAGTCCAGCACCAGCTACGGAGCTTTGAGAATTCCTGATTCGACCTGTTGTCGAGACCCAGAGAGGGAGGGGAAGCAATTGATGGACTATTCTTGTGAAGGTTTATACTATCGGGTGGAACTGGCATGTGGGGAAAGATAGTCTGTGAGTAGTGGGCGTAAGAAGGCTACTGGAGAGAATCCTTCTAGTTTCTCTATGCAGTTTTCCTGTAACCTCAGCCTAGTCTAGGATTCCCTTGCCCTAGGTGGAGCTTGGTCCCAGCTCGGGGGTGACCCATTGTTTAGCATGATGAGCAACATGGTCTAAGGCTGGGAGGTTCATGGAAGGTCTGTACGTAGTTGGTGGAGTTACTCCATTTCCAAAGATAAGTATCATTATGTGTTTAATTTCAATTAAAATGCATGTCTGTGATGCTTGTATGTTTTCATGTATTGCGTTGAATGTATGAATTACTGTTAATTCCATTAATTCTGTATGTTAGCAATAATTATGTTTTTACTCTCTATTGTTTGGTTAAATATGCATATTAAATATATATGTATGAGAATGTTTCTCATAATAGCGTTGCCCGAAAGTGGGGTTGATGGTTGGGGACGTTATAATATGGTATCAGAGCATGGTTTCAACATTGATCCTGGATGGGTCGGATAAGTGGTCTTCGGACCCAAGGTTTCGAGTGGAAATGGTGTTCGGAGGAACTAATTTCGAACCTTAGAATGTTTCTGAGTCCCAAGGGGTTACTTGGTCGTGTTACGAAGCTCTAAAGGAGTAGCGGTAGAATAAAACCGCAGTCAGCATAGTATTTGACCACAGAGAGAGAGCTCAACACTTGGGATGTTGGAGCCATAGTATCTGTTCGGAAGGAGAGAAAAAACCTTTACAACCATCAGATCTGGAGAAAGTGAAGAAAGGGTAACCTGGAATCACTTCGGACTTCACGACATCAGTGGAATTGAATGAAAAGGTAAGAGAAAGGATGAAACCCGAAGCTCCGAAGTTCGAAGGATATATACACCGTAGATCATAGGAAAAGAGCCAAACCGTTAGATCTGTGTCTAGGAAGGAAAAGGGAAGTCACTTCAGAGGATTTCAAGTGTGGAGTGTGAAAAAATCCCCAAGTCCCGAAGACCGAAGTAGATTGCAACCATCCGTTGCGAAGGACACGCGTCAAGATATCTTGTACTTCGGGTGGAAGTATTTTGGGAGGAGGCAAGTGATGTGATTTTGAAACTCCCAAAGCCCAAAGTGTCGAAGTCATTCATAGTCGTTGATCGTGGAGGACATGCATTGGTGGATCTTGAAGTCTGGCAGAAAGAGCTTCGGGAAAAAACGAGCATAGAGGAGTTGAAACTCTCGAAGTCCGAAGCTATGAAGACCGAAGAGATGAAGTGGTGAGTCATGATGACGTCACCTGGAGGTGATTTGGACACATGGGTTGTGTGCCAAGCGGAAGTGGATTATGAACCGTGGAAGGTTGATATGGCATTAGGAACGTGACTAGTGTCACCCATCTGAATGGGTTGCGTATCAGTCACTAGTATTCTGCCATGTGGCATCCTGTATGAGCAGGGTTAGTGGGGCCCGAGGTGACGTAACATAGTTAAAGGTCGGAGGACCCACAATGGCATTGATCACGATACATCAAGATCAACGACTAAGAGACATTGCGGGGACCCAAGTTGCACGAAAGCTAATTCTCCAAGGCGATCCTGCAATCCAAATTGTAGTTTCACTGAGGGGTTACATGTCATCATTAGAAGAATTGTGGAACGAAAGGAAGGTTGCTACAAACCACTGTTGCATGCCCCCACAATTGGAAAACGTTAAGTGATGTGATGTAATGATGTCACCAAAGGTGATTGGGAATGTTCGGAGATTAACAATTTGTATGTGCAGATGCAAGATCCTCCAAAGCTCTAAAGTCTCGAAGACTTGGAACTCAAACACCGGAGGTTCCATAGTAAGTGTTAGTTGTTGGATTCTAGGTAGACATGGACTGTTGATCCACTCTAATTCAAGAGTTTGGCAACTCTGAACTCCGCGATATAGTTTTTTTCTTCTTTGAAAATATTCTGAAGCTGAAGGCCGAAGGCCTGAGTAAGTGCTTATTGATATAGCACTTGGTCACAACCCATGGTCACGTGGGTTGGGGACTGAGAGAAAGGGTCTAGTGCTTGAAAAATTCATAGAGGAGAGCCCCAAAAGAAAATGGAATTTGAAATTTTTCTTGAATCAAAATTGTTTATGAATGTTGTGGGATTTGTTAAGGAATGATGACTTGACAAATTCTGATTGTCTGCACATTGTGTTTGCAGAATTTTAACGAGTGCCAGAACCAAATAGAGTTTCCACTAAGTGAAAATAAATGGAGGAGGCACATAATGCTTCCAGTTCATAGAATGAAGCTAAAGGGATGGATGTTCATTTGGTAGTTGAAGGGTCGAAATCCAATGGGCATGGACAAGAGATAAATAAGGAAGGGCATATGATGAAAATCATTGAAAGGTTGTAGAAAGATGTCAAAACTCACCGAGAAGATAACATAAAGCTCATGAAAGATAAGGAAAAATAGGGAGAATTCAACTTAAATTTGATGAAGAGTCTGAAGAGAATATAAAAGAAGTTGGACAAGGAGAGAGACTCGAGCAAAAAAGGGAGTCACCAGACTTCTAAGGGAAGAAGATCAAGGAGTGTTGGTAGACACCATCATCACTCTCAAGGTCGCTCCAAGAGGAGGGAACACAGTAGTTCAATCCCATCTCCTACCAGAAATCACAGGATATCTGGAGTGGATGAACTGAAGGGAGAAATGAACAAGATTAAGCCTCCTATGTTTGATGGAGAACATAAGAAGGAGAAGATTTTGAAACATGGTTGCTTGGCATGAGGAAATATTTCCAACTGCAAAATTATTCCTCTCATGCAAAAGGAAGAATTGCGATGTATCAACTGAAAGGAAAAGCATCCATGTGGTGGGATCAAATTGTGCAGGTGTAACACATTAGAGAAATATGTCACTTGGAAAGAATTCAAGAGGTAGTTCGAGAAGAAATACTTGAATAAAAGATACTATGACAGAAAGATGAAAGATTTATTTGCACTCAAACTGGGAAGCATGACCATTGATGAATACGGACAAAGATTTTTGGAATTGTTGAAGTATGTTTCATTCATCAAAGATGAGACTGTCAAGATTCAAAGGTATCTGAGTGGAATGCCACCTTGCATTGGTGACAAGATCCAGTATGATGACCCTAATACTATGGAAGAAACTATAAGGAGAGAAATGATTATATGAGAAGAAAAGAGAAAATCCTACTTTTCGGAAGGCTTGGGATGACCAAAAGAAGTTTAAGAAAGAGTAGAGGCAGAAGGGAAACAAACCTCCCTTTTTCAGAAACAGTCCTCAAGGACAACCATTGTTTAGAGAGTCGAGAATGGATGATGTAGGGAAACAAAGGCCAAGGAAGATGCCCATTCAGTGTTGGGGCTGTCAGGGGAACCACAAGTATAGAGATTGTCCCCAGAAAAATGGCAAAGTGAGAGATGTTCAGCAAGATGAAAAAATGGAAGACATGGGCAGTAGAATACCAATAATCTACGCATCCCTGGACAACAAGTAAGCAGAATATCAATCGCACATGATTGAAGGGGAAGTTATGATCAATAACCATGCCTTTACTATTTTAATTGATTCAGGGGCTAGCCATAGTTATATAGATCCTAGAGTGGTGGAAAGTTTTCAATTGTCGAGAAGAAAACATGAAAATTCTTGGTTAGTGCAGCTGGATATAGGAACCAAGAGGAAAGTCACTGAGTTAGTTAAGTCATGTCTAGTGGACATGAATGGACTGAGCATAAAGGATGAATTGAACATTCTGCCTTTAGGTTCTTATGACTGTCTAGTTGGGATGGACT
The DNA here is from genome assembly GCA_000966675.3 of Picea glauca. Classification (NCBI taxonomy): domain Eukaryota; kingdom Viridiplantae; phylum Streptophyta; class Pinopsida; order Pinales; family Pinaceae; genus Picea; species Picea glauca. Next base: position 212,967 of record JZKD02S1730304.1, on the reverse strand, counting down.
AGTTGGACCAGCACCATGCCATCATTCACTATCATAACAAGGCAGTCACTTGCCTGGATGAGGAAGGAAATTGGAAAACAGTCCAAGGAATTCCCAGAGTTGTTGCTACTACATAAATCTCACCAATGCAGTTGAAGAAGTGCTACAGGAAAGGTTGTCAATTATTTGCAGCCCATGTGGAGGAAGAATATAAAGATGAGGTCTCAAAGATTGGAGATCATACGGTACTAAAGGAGTTTGAAGATGTATTCTAGGAGGTACCCAGACTACCCCCGAAGAGAGATATTGACTTCTCTGTAAACTTGATGCTTGGAGTAGCTCCAGTGTCGAAATCTTATTACATAATGAGTACACCAAAGATGAAAGAACTAAAATTGCAGCTTGAAGAGCTTCTGAAGAAGGCGTATATATGCCCAAGTGTGTCACCTTGGGGAGCCCTGGTCCTGTTCGCGAAGAATAAGGATGGAACGTTGAGATTGTGCATTGATTTTAGACAATTAAACAAAGTAACTGTAAAGAACAAGTATCCGCTGCTGAGGACCGATGATCTCTTTAACCAGTTGAAGGATGCTAAGATATTTTCGAAAATAGATCTTAGATCATGATATCACCAGGTAAGAATTAAGGATGAAGACATCAGCAAGACCACCTTCATAACAAGGTATGGTCATTATGAATTCACAATGGTGCCATTTGGATTTTCAAATGCACCCGTTGTTTTTATGTGCCTGATGAATGGTGCATTCAGAGACTATCTGGACAAGTTTGTCATAGTATTTTTGGATGACATCCTAGTGTATTCCAAGTTGGAGGAAGAGCATGGACACTGTCTAAGGATGGTGTTGTAGGTGCTTAGACAAAACCAGCTGTATGCCAAGTTGAGAAAATGCTTGATTTTATCAAAAACAGATCCATTACTTGGGCCATATCCTTTCAAAGGACGGGATAGTAGTAGATCCTAAGAATATAGAAGCCATCATAGAATGGTCAGCATTTAAAAACATGACAAAAGTCACATCCTTTATGGGTCTAGTTGGCTATTACAGAAGGTTCATTGCAAGGTTCTTAAGGATAGCTCACCCTATCAGTTCCTTTCAAAGGAAGGAGAAGAAGTTTCATTGGACAGAAGGAGGAGTGGGAGTGACTGGTTTAGGGAGATGAATAACAACCAAAATATTTTTCATCGCAATTATAACAAAGGCCTTTGAGTTGGAGTTCAACCATTTTTTCCCTGGTCAATTTCTAGATCTTTAGTGGAGTACAAGGAGGAGTGGGAGTGACTGGTTTAGGGAGATGAATAATGGGGGGTTTTCGGGTTTGATAAGAGAAAACATGTTGTGATTCCTTATCTCATTTAGAATCTTCCACCAAACTCTAAGGATGAGCCATGAGGACATGGGAATGAATCTCATCCTTGAGGCCACTAATAAAACATTCTCGGAAAAAAGCATCAGACATGCCCTTTGTATGGAAATCCAATCGCTCAAAAGGAGCTATAAAGTCTTCCATTGTGCCAGATTATTTCAACTTTGTTAAAGAACCTAAATGGTTGGTGTCCACGTCACCCTAGGTGACGTCGGCATGTTGTGTCATATCGAAGAGTATGTGACTCTGGAGGTTTCCAAGTTTCTATCAGTGAAAAGTGTCGAGTCCTAATGTTGCGAAGGCACGTAGCCCGTCGATCTAGGATCCCTTAAGGACCTTTCTAGACCATTGGATCAAGCAGAGGGAAGATGAGTGAGTACTTCGACGGATTGTCACTCCGGAAAAGTGGTAGAGTCGAGAATGAAAATATGCTGGAGCACTGAAAAATTATGAAGTGTGTAAGGACCGTCTGAACATGAGATTAAATCTTGACCGCCTGATTAAGAAGTGGAGGAGCAGGGTAAATACTTTGGTGGATTGCCACTCCAGGGAAGTGGAAGACTTGGGAAGGGAAATATTTCAGAGCCTCGGAGTGCTGAATTTATGAATTGGTTGAGAGTCATCCGTCTCAACGTTTGATTAAGTCACAACCGTTGATTCCGTTGAAGCCTCCAGTTGGGGGGTGGGACCATCCATTTGACGGGAGATCAAATCTCGAGCATCCATTTGTACTAGTGGAGTTATTGATAGGGTTTGGTGAATTGAAAATACGGGGGGAATCAATGTTTGGAAATGGATAACAGTAGAAGGTTGACGTCCAAAGGACTTGGTCCAAACGTTGGTCTCATGCTAAGGTAAAAAGGGCCTGGAAGTTAAATGGTCCTCGGACATGGTGTTCGCACAAGCTCCCATGTGGAATAACAAAAAGAAAGGCTCTAAAGAGTGATTAATATCGTAGTTTCAAACCATGGTCATGTGGAACTTGGTTTGAAGGAAGGCACATGGGAAGAATTCAATTTCTATATCAGCTAAGGGGGATGAAAGTGGTTTTTTTTTCTAGGGAGCACTAAATTTCAGCTCCAATATCTGATTAGGGAAATAATACAGTCATTGGAAGGCTAGTTCAGAGGAGAACGACCTGGAATTATTCCAATTTGGATAACTATGATATAATATTTCTTCATTAATTAAACAAAAAAGGTACCTATAAATTTAATTGGCAATTTTTGTATGATATGTATAATTCTAACAAGATGGTTTCTTGTAGGTTTTTCAGGATTAAAGGTATAATGTGATCAGTTCCAGTCTACGATTAGATGTTAGGGTCATGGAGGAATGACAGAACTTATAGAAGTTAGATGAGGTAGGAAAGAACTACAAAGAAAGTAATGAAAGGTGGACAAAGAAATCATGAATAGTGGAGCAACAGTATTAGTCAACAACTACAGGATTTGAATAAATTGCAGGTATTACAAAATCAAGAACCCTCACATAGGATATGAAGCTAGTAGGTTAGAAATTCCATTGAGGGGAACAAAAAGGAAAAGTATGGATTCCTACCCTTGAAGGAAGAGAGGCGTAGACAGTTGAAAAACTTAAATGTGAAAGAGATCCACTCCTAATATCAGAGTTCATAGTGGAAAGAAGGATGCAAATGCAGAGAATCGGGAATGCCCTCTCACTTGAAAAGTGTCATTAAGTGAAAATGGACTTCCATTGGGAATGGGATTAAGTGGGAAAGGTATTGTTTCACACGGAAAGGTTAATGAAGTAACCTAATGGATAAATAGGAGTAACAATATTTGATTCAAGTGTGTTGTGGTAGTAGAGTGAGGGAATGTTTTGAGCTACTTCATTCCAGGGTGATGGAATGTCTCATAAAGGCAAAGTTGGGAATGACTACCCAAAAGAAGTTGTTTCAATTTGAGTTCATTGGTTGGATTGCAGAATGGCCAAGTGGAACTTGGATGGAAAGTATTCAAACCAGGGAACCATAATGCAAATGAGAAGAATGGGAGCACACAAGGAAAACACAATTTTAAGGAGTTCAAGGACAACCAACTACGACATAAATAAATAAATAAGTGAATTGAAACAAAAATCCACTAGAGTGCATGAGGCATACGATGAAGTTAAAATTCATATGCATTAATAGGCATGTTGATAGTGAATGCTTGGTGCATATAGATGTGCATTCTGCATATGCACATGATTGGATATGCATATAGCATACTTGTAAACTTATAATAGTATGTTATTATGAAATAATGATGTTATGAAAATTGAGTATGACTAATCATGGATTATGTATGCAGGAAAAATGATATAGCATGGTTAAAGATGTGGATGTTGTTGTTTCTTATTATTTCCATCTATGTGAAGACCCATGAGGGTGGTACAAATGGTGATCAAAATGATGAAGGAGGAAGTCTGTGAGCTTCTACAAATACAAGTTGACCAGGTAGCATCAAGTAGGTTGATAACCACCATATAGCTATGCATTTGTTGCTTCTATGTTGAAGGGAATTGAGGTAAGAAATTCCCTCGGTTAATTTTTCAAGATTTAAATTGATATGTTATGTCAAAAGACCTAGAGTATGTATTTTTTATTGATGTTAGAATGCATTTAGATATATTGTCAGTTGTATATTGTGTTGTGATTGGTTATGGGATCATAACTGGGTTAATTCAGGAGACATACTCCTTCTATAACAATAATTATCCATAGAGCTAGTCATGTGTGAGACCATAATATGGTTGGATGTGGAAGGGATATATCACTATGTGAGTGATCAATGGTATCTACTATATAGTTGATGTTTGGACTGCAACCTCTTTGTCGACAATGAAGAGAACTTAATAATTGTATTCTTGGTTTTGTGTTTGGGTTGTAAAGGAAGGAATCCAAATAGTCAGGCAAGCAGTAGGAAGTTTGTGGATGATGTGTTGAGGGGCTGTCCAAACCTTCAAACTCTCCTTGGTGAATGCATGACATATTTATGTGGTTATTATGTAGTCAATGTAGGGATGCATTGTGCAAATTTGGCCATTGGTATTGGTACATTGATTGTTATTTTATTTATTAATTAATTGTTGCATTATTAAAATCATGTGGTAATGAAAATACATAATGATGGATAGTTGCATTATATTTAATATGAATACTAGTTGAAGGTGATTGGAATGTTGTTGTTATAATTCCAAGATCAACTTTTGGAGCTATTAAAAATGTTACAAGTGAAATTACATGAATCATTGAATGCATTTAGGTGAATGCATGTATATATTATATAACATAGAAATGATTATGGTAACGGCTGAAAATATGTCATTATTGCTAACTCATGAAGTTGAAGACCATTCAGGAACTGTTAGATATTACAACAAGAAAGTTGCAATTTAAAGAAGTTATATAATGATAAATTACAGAAAATATTTGTTGAGGGGACTGAGTGATAAAACTATTTCTGGATAGAAGAAAGAAAATATTGGTGGTAATACATGTGTATGTAATGATGAGTTCATTCCAATTGATATTTGGATGAATATAAGTGATTTAATTGTAGTTGTAAACAATTCTGAGATCACTTTGTGATTTTTTTTTGAATCGTTATTATGAAAATATATATATCTTGTACATGAGATACCGATAATTTGTTAGTATGAGGAATGTTGAAATTGCATGAAGAAAGGGTCTTGGATATGGAAGTGTTGTAAGCCCATAAAGAATACCAATTCTTATTTCTTCAAGAACCAATTATTATGAGCAGAAGCTCATGTCTCGAAATTGTATTTTTTCTATATAAAACATTTTTGGGAATTATGATTTAATAAGTATTGACAAATTGCTTTGGCTGAATGTAAATTTAGAAAATTCCAGGTAGGATGGTCTTGGATATGGAAGGGATGTAAGCCATATGGAAGACTAATATCTACAGCTGTAGAAGACACAAATTTTGAGCAGAAAATGCATGTATGGGAATTTTGTTTTCCTGTATAAAATCAATTTCATAAATTAATAATTACAAATTGTATGTTATGTTAACAGTTTCTGTGATCGAATGAACGGTTGAGAAAAATGCAGGTAGAATGGTATTGGATATGGCAGGGATGTAATACCATAAGGAAGATTAATATCTACAACTGCAGAGCCAAACATTATGAGAAAAAATCTCTTGCTTGGAAAAAAATTGTTTTCCTGTATAAAACATATTTGACAAGTATGATTAAAAAAATTGTTATAGTGATATCCCATGATAACTGTATGTGTATAATACATATTATATGTTGGATATGCAATATGGAAATCATGGAAAAGGCTATTGTTGTGACATGAGAACCTTGTGTCCCTAGAAATATTCTTGTGCAAGAAAGGCTTGGCCAGGCAAGATGGATTTCTTAAGGGACTATATAGAAGAGAAGGGGATGTATGAGCCTAGGCCTGGAAGGTGAGTGACCACAAGGAAGTGGATACTTTGATAGTTATTGTAAACTATCGATTGGAATCATGCACACAATGAGTATGTCAAGGAAAGCAATGAGAAAATTTAACGAGGCAACCATATGGATGCAGATCCATGAACCACACAGATAAGTATTGTACTGGATTACGAAAATTTACTCTTAAATTATGAACAAAATAAATATTTTTATGGACACAATTGTGAATTGACATGCTTGTTGATTCAAAATGTTATAGAAAAATGATGAATGTTGAGGATATAGAAAAGTACCAGACTATGAGGGAAAATAAGAAGGTGATGTTGGAGCAGTTGAATGACAAGGGAATGGAATGAATAAAGTCCAATGGACTTGTTGCAGTTGAAGTTATGGAAGATGTAACTATGAAACTTCCTGGTCGAGTGCACTCGATCCCTGGAGAGAAGTGGAACAACATGAGGGGATGCATGATAGAGAAAGGGGTTCATTTCTTTGGGTTGTGCAGGCTGAGAAGGAAGGAGAGATTGTTGGTTGGAACTGTTACCAGAAATATAAATTCTGAAGATCATTATACATGTTTTGGATCGTAATTCCTATGTATACATGTTTAATTTTAGGCCAAGGTTCCTATGTATATAAGAGTTGGTTGGATTTCCTGTGTGGATTAAGGCCAAAGAGCCTAGATTTGCAATGTTAATAACATTGGAATGGTGTTGTGCACCAAGGACAGTGTCAAAATAAGGAGAGGGAGATGTAACACCCCATTTTTAACCCTTATGAACTATAATGTATTATGTAATTGTGACTTAGGCTAGTGAGATAGTAAAGTTTAAAAGGGGCTAGAGTGCCTAGGAAATGTAATACATCTATATACATTAATAAAAGAATATATCATTGGCTGCAAGACAAACAAGGAAAAAATAGATAGGGGGCCATGATTTCGCGAGAGAGGGGGATTGAGGGGCTAAGTATTTATTTTATATTTTATTTACCCATAATTGATTTTATGGAGAAAAGCGGTTACATGAGCGTCTTGGGGGAGGTCATGTGGTTCTTGATTTTCATGTAATTATATAAACATCCCTTGTAGTCTATTTTGGGGTTTGTTCTTTGGTTATTATTCACTCACTCACTCATTGTTCATTGTTCACTTTTCACACCTTTCATTTTTTTTCTCTCTCAACTCATTATTCACCCACTCATCTTCATCATTCGTTTTTTGGCTTGGGAAAGGAAAAATAAATCTTGGAGAGGAGCCATGGTTTTGTTGGTTGTAAATATTGTTGGTGTATTCCAACCATGAATTAATGATTGCATGTCTCATATGGATTGTCATGTGTTTAGGTTTTCTCACAGTTGTGAATCATGAGAGTCCCAGGGTGGAGATTCTTGACCAGATGTATTGGATCCCCGGAAAAATATGGATAGCTTGAGGGATTTCGTGGTAGAGAAGGGGGTCCATTCTCTTAGGTTGCGCAGGTTGGGAAGAAGAGAGATGGTGTACTTTGGATTCTTGTGGGTGTTGAAAATCCCATGAGATATTGAGTGTTCACTTGTTCTTAATCATTCACTGTTACACCCTTCTCACTCTTTCATTTTGGTGCCTCATTCTTTTTTATTAGTGTGCTCTTGGTCTAAGCATGGAAACAAATGGATAGAAGAGGAGAACCATTTCTATATGGATGTAATAGATTAATGATCATTCCATGAGGGAATGTATTCCTGTGTGCATGATATTGATGGCAGTTCGGAAAGAACTATCCACAACTGAGAATCCTTGGAGTTTCTAGTAGGGAGATTTCCTGACCAGTAGCACGAGAGCCCTAGAAAGAAATAGAACAACCTCAAGGATTGGATGACAGAGAAAGGTGTTCATTTCTTTGGGATGTACAGGTTGAGGGGGAAATAAAGCTAGAAATTTGGCTTTATTGTATGGTTTGGAAACCTCAGAGCTAGTTATCCAGTTGTTATATGTTGCATATTTTGCCTGGGACCCATCCTTGTGGATTCATAGGCCTGGCTCGGGGGTGACCAGCTGTTGAGAGTAAAACAACAACAGTGTGTATGGTTGGGAGAAACATCCTTGGTCTGCAGCTAGTTGGTGAACTTTTACTTGCAAAGATAAGTGCTCTATGTGTTTTCTCTATAATGTATATTTCATTGCATATTTAATTATCTCTGAGATATGTATTTATAATGTGCATGTCAGCTAGTTATTTATTTTGCATGGCACATTGTTTGTTTCCTTATGTTGTAACATGAATCTTGATTAATGCACGTGGATCTTTCATGCTTGATTTCAGATTAAATGTTATTAGAATTTGAGATCAATTCAAAATCCAATTTTTGGAATAATGTGGCCAGCCTGTGGGTGGTTGGGTACTTTATAAGAAAAGTCATGTATCTTTCAAAAATGCTAAACTGGATTTCAAATTTCAATTCGAGTCCCTGGTATGGTCGCCAAAAATGTTGACACTTGAATCCATCAGGATTGAAACGACAACCTCACGGGGATACAAATCCCCCTGCATTTTTATAGAGGTGGTACTCCTCTTTATTTTAAGATTTTCTTGGAATTCAAATTTTTTTAGAATATAGGACTTTGAGGAAGTTCGTCGCGATAATTAAAGAAATATAAATATTGCAAGAAAAATTAACAAGAAAGAAAACAAATAAAAAATTAAAGAGAGTTCCTGAGAAATGAGTTGAAACCACACACTTCATACACTTGAAAAAGATAGACAAAATTTGCTCACATTCATCATAGTTAAACTAAAGATTTATAATCACATAAAATAAAAGAAGATGATTTGCATGCATATGAGAAATTTAATAGAGTAAACACATGGGGAGCTAAAATAAAGATAATGATATATCAATCTCAAATACTTTAAACTCAAAACTCAAAGTTATAAAATAAAGTCAAAACTGATCCCGAAATAGTTCTCTTGAGATTTGTGAAAAATATATAGTCTATTACAAAGCCTTGAAATTTAAATGTGTTTGTCCTTAGGACTAGGATTGGGGCTCCCACGGACCATAAAGAAAATATAAGAAAGAAATAAGTTGTATATGGAATATGGTGGGCGATGTCAGAGTAGCAATACCTGGAAAGTGTTGGAGAAATTTCTATTTTCGACACACTAGTTCAGTGGGAGTAACACTAGTTCATTGGGAGTCAACTGACTAGTTCTATTTTTAGACTTTCTATTTTTACCATCACTATTATGCATGCATGCATTCCTAAGGAAAACTAACTGCTTGATTGTTTTTCTTAATTATGGAATGTTTTTCCCTATATATGAGTGTATTCCACTCATTCATTGTATCATATTGATCATGATCTATGTATCAATCATCAACTCATTGGAGTAGTGTGAATATATTTTCTCATTCTTCCATATTGAATCTCTTTATTTTTTTTGATAAGCTTTGTTTGTACTTGTCTTATCTAAATCTTCTGTGCAGGTTTCCATGAAACATTGATATGGTATCAGAGATATGCTGCTTGGAGCAAACCAGACAAGCTAAAGAATAAGGAAAATCGAGGTTTCGGCGAGCTAAATTCATGGTCGTAACTTTCAACAATTATTCCTCCCCCAATATTACGTTTTTGAGGAAAAAACCCACATTGAAAGTAAATCAGCCCATTTTGGAAGTGGGTTTTCAAGATTCTTTACCGTTTGCTCAGAAAGTGAGTTGCAACATAGCCTCCTAAAATTGATACGAATTTGTGGCCGTACCTTTCCACATTCATTGCTCCCAAAATATTATGTTTTGGAGGAAACGGTCTACAAAGGAAGTAAATCGGCCCATTTTGGAAGTGGGTTTTCAACCGTTTGGCGAGATTCCTCACCGTTTGCTCAGAAAGTAAGTCGCAAGATCATCTTCTGAAACTGATATGAATTCTTAATTTCATAATTTTTCACTTGCAGATTGAGAGTAAATTTTTAGAGGTTCTTGGAATCAGTGGGAGAGATAGATATGAAAACTATTATATAGTCAAACTTGGTGTTAATCCTCACACCATACAATTATTTTGATTGGAAGCCCAAGGCGACATTCCAACTCAAAAGAAAAGGACTATATAATTTGATGATGGCGACAGAAACAGAACCTACATCAGCGATTGAGAAGATGAGATGGGCGAACCGTAAGGATGAGGCCACAGGACTACTTCTTGAATTAATATCCACTGATTTATGGTTTCATGTTGTTGCATGCAAGACTCCAAACGAGATCTGGACCACCTTGGAAGGACTCTTTGGAAAGCAGGATGAGATGCGAGGTCATATGCTTGAGGTAGAGTTGAATACCTTAGACCCTAAAAGTTTTGATAATATCCAAGATTTTTTTACTAAATTTAAATCTTTGCTATTAATCTTGGGTGAATGTGGTATTGATAAGTCTACACAAGAGAAACAACTTATTCTAACAATCTTGGCCAAGCTAGGACCAGAATACACTATATATGTCTCCAATTTCCATTCTGGCAGATGTCGTTTTGGAACAAATTGGAAATTGCCTACGTTGGCTCAGTTCATTGAGTCTCTTACACAAGAGCAAACAAAGCTCATACATATGGGCCTCATGAAAGATCCCAAAGCACATGCACTCACCATGCAGGATGGAAAAGGGTCATTCAAACAGAATAGGAAGGAGGGATATTCCAAATCCTTTAATGATTCTTCAGGTTCCAAAGACTCTTCAGATTGCAAGAAGAAGAAGAAGGAAAAGCAGTGCACTTACTGCAATAAACTGAATCATGAAGAATCCACATGCATGAAGAAACATATCGATCTTATGGCACATGCACTTCAACAGAACAACCTTGGAAACTTCATTCCAGAGGGATTCAAGAAGCAGAAGGAAGAAGATCTTGCTCCTAAGAAAGGTAATCATCATGCTCTTGTTGCAATTAATTCCTCATCTGATTCATGGATTATAGATTCTGGTGCAACCCATCATATGGTAGCAAAAGTGGAAGTTTTCTCTTCTTTGAGTCCATGCTCAAGACCCCCTATTCTCATGGGGGATGACACTCTAGTAGAAGTAGCAGGAGAAGGGAGAGTGGAACTCCATAATGGAAGTTTTGAGAATGTTCTACATGTTCCAAAGATTTCTATGAATATTCTCTCAGTTTATCAGATCACTCAGAAAAGTAAAAAAGTTGAATTTACATCAGATTCAGTTTCAGTAATTGACATGCACGACAATTCCATTATTGCAATTGGTGAGGTGGATCACAAGTCAAGGTTGTATAAATTCACTAAGTTTTCTGACGATGACTCCTCTATTCTAATTACACGTAAGGAGAGTACTTTGCATGCACCTCCACTGAAACATGCATATACTCTTGTTCTTCCATCAGTTTCAGACATCAAAGATGATTCCATACACTCTGATTCTGTACATGGAAATAAGTAGGTAGTACATCCAGATAAGAAGCCAACTTCGAAGCTTCAGCAGATGCCCAAGAAGGCACATGCCACACTTCAGGAAGCAGGAAAACTTGCAGGGACTCCATTGGATTCAAGGAGGACTTGATCTCAGCATGAGGAGCCTTCTCATGTATTTTCAGCTTCAGAACCTGCGATGCCCATGCATTGCTATATGGTTCAATCTACTGATCCACGGAACTACAATAGGGTTGTGGGAAATCCATTATGGCAAGAAGCCATGCAGAAGGAGTATGACTCACTCCTATAGAACCAGACCTGGAATTGAGTTCCACATCCACCAGAAAGGAATATTTTTAGGTGGAGATGGGTCCACAGGATCAACAAGTACAAGGCCCAATAGGTTGCCAAAGGACTTCATCAGATCCATAAAGATTTCTACATCTTCATGAAGAATTTCAGTGAGCAGAAGTTTCAGACTTTGCAGGATCGTCTTGCAGTGAAGAACACAGTTGCCTAGCAACTGCCATTTTCTTCTTTTGATACATTATCTTTTGAGGGGGGGTTTTGTTCCCACATGGTTTTCCCTCGTTCCTCACTTTTATTCAGTTTTCATTAGTTGCATTGTGCATGAGTACATAAAATGGCCTAGTAGTCGGGACTCATTTTTACTCCATAGTGATGTTCAGGGGGGGTGTTGGAGAAATTTATATTTTCGACACACTAGTTCAGTGGGAGTAACACTAGTTCATTGGGAGTCAACTCACTAGTTCTATTTTTAGACTTTCTATTTTTACCATCACTATTATGCATGCATGCATTCCTAAAGAAAGCTAACTGCTTGATTGCTTTTCTTAATTATGGAATGATTTTCCCTATATATGAGTGTATTCCACTCATTCATTGTATCATATTGACCATGATCTATGTATCAATCATCAACTCATTGGAGTAGTGTGAATATATTTTCTCATTCTTCCATATTGAATCTCTCTTCTTTTTTTGATAAGCTTTGTTTGTACTTGCTTTAGCTAGATCTCCGGTGCGGGTTTCCATGAAACACTAACAGAAAGAAGACAGGAAGAACTTATCAGATTTCGGTTAAACCTTTCTAGTCAAAGAAGAAAAGTAACTAGATGCAAAATTCATAAAGAAAGCAATATATGATCAATATGAACTTACTATGATGGTATCTCTCTCGTTCACTTTCTTATTGCTGACCTTTTATTGTCGTCGTTAACGGTTATAGGAACTATCTCAACTGCTTCTTTCCCTTCTTTGGTTAATTTGTCAATCGCCTTTTTGAACCAATCTTCAATGTACTTTTTCTTTGGTGTGATGTTTATTTCATGCATGATTTTAATGTTGAATAATTCACCTTGCAAGTCTCTTAAATCGAGAGAAATACTATGTATTGCTTCCTCAATATCTTGATTTTTCACAGAATAATCAACTAGCCAATTGTTTATTTCTTCTTCATTTATATTCGAGTATGCCATAAAAATTTTCAGCTGATAACCCCTTAAATATCTCAACTTGTTCATCAATTTGTTCCTTTTTTAGAAACATTGAATTGAGAATTAATTTAAGGTCTTGTACCTCATTAGTGCCTTCTGCTATATCTATCTCCATGAGTCTTTTGAACAATTTTTCTCTTTTTAGTATGGCTTCGTTGTATGCCTGAACAATGTTACTCAAATTCTTAATATTTTCCTTCCAACAAGAATTTAGTTGTTTTATTCGACTTGGAGAAGGCAGATCCTCTTACCTTCTTCTCAATTCTGTCTTGTTTGAAAACTTTATTCCAAATGGTAAGACAACATCACTGTAGAAACCTTTTTTTTTTGTTTTTAATGAACTTGCAGATACTCATGAAAGGTATGTTCCCTTGAGCCAAAAGAAATGACATTTTTTTATACCTTCCATGCTTATGTTATTAGTTAAACTATCTTCTTAATATTTTTTCTAGATAACTTTGGACCGTTGTGAGTAGACTTGAAGATCCTTTCATTTTAATGGTGGGTGTAGTCAATTTGACAATTGATAAGGGACTTTCTAGGATTGGAAGAGGCATTAAGGCATTTTGCAATTATCTGATCGTTTTCTTTTAGCTTGGAATTTTTAGCTTCTAATCCATCAATGGAATCATCAAGAGCATCCCCAATTTCCCTGTGAATTTTAGATATTTGGGACGACTGCATGTCGTTCAGGTCAACCTTTGAGCGAGATTTTCCCTTTTTATTTTTCAGATCACCTCTTTCTACAATCAATTTTTTAGAGTCCTTATAAAAAATAACACTTTGAAAAGTGAAGGATTCCTCTTCACTAAAAATCTCATTTGCAACAACTTCCAATAAATAAATTTGTTGAGTTATATTTTCTGGTTGTTCCATCACGGGAAATATTTTCTCAATATCCACCTCTAGATCCATGTCATCTAGAGAAAAGGTTTGGATGTCATTTTATATAAGGTTTTCCTCTTCCTCTTGTATTAAATTCTTCATTTTCTTTCTCACAGGTAACTTATGTGAATTCTTGATTTTCCCGGTGGGAGGATTTTCTCTCCTCTGTCGCTTGAACTATTGTTGGAATTCTTTCTAATTGGGTGAATTGTTGGAGCATTGCTCCGAGGTATGGTATTTTTTGGAGTAACAATTGGAGAATGGGTGCTCCTTTAACTGGGACCCTTTCCTCTTTGCTTATAAAACTCGTTAGTACTGAGTACTATTTCTAGGTCACCAATTTCATGTACAAGAGTACTTTGGTTGTTACCTTCTTCTTCTTCATTCAAGGTAGTATGAATGATCGAGTTACTAAATCCCACTGAGATCATGTGTTCTTCAAATATTTTGTTAGGATCAAAGCCCTTGATTTTTTCAGCATACTTTAAGTTCACATTGTTGAAATGGCTTGCAAACTCATCAATTTTGTTTATGTTTCTGAAAATAAAATCTCCAATTTTCCATGGCAAGGGGATAAATTGTTTTTTCCTTTTTTGATGGAAAAAATGTAGCCAAAATTTTTATTGCCTTTCCACCTCTATAATAAACAATTTGTGAGATACATGATATGGAAGAAAAGACGGATTTTCTTTGGAATAGAATATCCTTATGACATTGTGATTTTCCATTTTTTCTATCATTCCCTTTTTCTCTAAGAATTTGTTAGCCTGGTCAGATATCCTTGGATTATTTTCACCAAACAACATCCCTTTCAATATTGAGACAAAATCATTGCAAACTTCGTAAAAATATAGGGAGGTCTTATGTATCCACTATGAATGATACCAGAAGGTAACTGAATCTATTTCACAGTTCATCCTCTTACTTATAGTCAAGTTTGAAAATAGACAACAATATACTATAGAAAATACCAAATAGGAAGACATAAAGAATTTTTTGTCCCTTTTATGGTGTGATAATTTGGATGAGATTTTGATAGAAATCAATTTTCCCCAGTCAAAGATGGCATGTTCTTTCACTGTAAAATATAAATATATAAAATCATGTGAGAAATGGTAGTAGTGCTTTCCTAACCTGTCAACCTGGTGAACAACCATCCAATCTCTCAAAAGAGGTTTTTAAAAGAGTCGACATGGATTCTAGTTATGTATTTTGGAATAGGAACAAGATTCTCCAAATATTCAGGTAGAAGGTCAAGGCCATTATTATGTTTCTTCAAAAAAATTGTTCAATCTTATCCTTTGAAGGTAAGTGTTGGCTCTGGGAGCTTCAACATCTTGAGAAAAACCTTGCGGTGAAAGGGAAATGGGGGAATGATCTTGGAGTTGTATAATTCTCTAGCTTGGCATGTACTTATCCATGCACCATGCAACATGTTCTTTACAATCAAATACCTCATGAAAACACCCTGCGCGAGTGATTTTGGATGCCCAAATTACGTATTCCTATGTAGGACGAGATGAGTAATATGAATATGCTCCGGACCACTGAAAGTTATAGTCTTCATGACCAAATATATTTAAAGTATCACAAAAAAATTGTTGTCTAGCTACTGATTCCATTAGGTTAATGGTAGTATTTTTTCAGCTGAATAATAACTTGAAATAAATCTTTTCGGAGAGATGACAATAATATAATCCTTTGGAAAATGGTGAATTAATGCAATTTAATGAGTAATCTCCTCGAGTCTTTCGCCATCAATGACAATTTTTTTGGAGCCTGAACAATTATTTATTAGCATTAAACAACATTTAATGCATATTGGAAAAAGAATGAGAATGATAGGGATGGACGAGAGAAGATTTGAATATGAATATTTTCATGAACTCACCAACCCGGGAACCTGCGACCCCATAGTTATGGATGGTCAAAAATAATTTAAGTGTAGAAAAGTGGTCGCTTGGACTTGCATACATGAGAAATAAAATACTCTAGGGGCTCAGGACCCACGAAAATATGATGGTTGTAATGAGGATCACAAACTTTTGGGTATAAAGTGTAGATCATGAAACTTGGAGAATGAAGGTTTGACCTCGCGAGCCAACAAAGTTGGAACTAGGATAAGTATAATGTAGCAAGGCGGCCAATCGGAAATGTGGCATAGGAAATTGGATGGGGATGAAATCTCGTCAACCAGCAAACCCGCGATTTTTGAAATACGACCAAGTATGGTAACTAGAAAGGGATAGAATAAGGGAAAATTGAAAGAGGGAAACAAGGGTAGGTATAGAATAGGTAAAAAAATTGGAAAAAAAAATGAGAAGTTTGGAAAATAGAAAGTGGAAGGAGATTTCAAAAGCAAGAATTGATCTCAACAATAACTAGATGTGAAATTTCAATCAATGTTGTCTCCATCCCTATTAGGGTCCTAACTCGCACATAGGTAGAACAATATATTCAGATGTAATAAAGGTCAATATTAATAAGGCCTTGCAATAAAATAGAATAAGCCGAATGTAAGAAGACCTAATAGAAGCTTCTTCTTCTAGAAGGATCTTCCTCTAGATGCTTCTTTTGATAGACATATTTAGTATAAATAGGAGTCGAGGGTATGAGAACCCTAACTTTGAGATTATTGTAATAGAGCTCTTCTCGACTGGAGGTTGCCCCCTCGAAGAGGCCCCTGAACATTGCTCTCAGAATCAAAGTGTTATTTCTATTTTTATTCTTATATCATTTCAGTGTTATTGTGGTGATTATTTTGGTTATATTGTTGTTATTCTGCCATTTCTAGCATTTAATTTATGTTCTGCATACTTTTTATATTTGGTATATTACAAGTGGTATCAGATCACTTTTCTTGGTAGAAATTGTGGGTAATTTTTTTTCAGGGTAGATATGTATTCCGACATATTTAAGCCACATAGATATGTTGTTACATGCATAAGTCTGTGGTTGAGGGATTCATACACGCAGGAAATATAAGTGGTTCTTAAGCGCACATCTGTTGGCCACCCTTGTAACCCCTGTTGGTACCCCTTCAAGTGGTAGCGCATCAGACAACACCTATGTATGGATCGGACTAGATTTCCTGATAATCCCTCTTTAGATAAACCGATCGGTCGCCTGACTGCTATAGTGCCACCGAGAACAACACTCGGGAAGATACTCTCTAGTACCTAGGTAGTTGGGTAGTACGACTAAGGGTACGATCTATCCTCCTTAGTTAGTGCCCTGAGATATTGGGTTGAGTACTACTGTTGTACCCCACACGTATATCAGAGAGCTATAGCACAGGGACAACCAGTGTCTATAGAACCCTTGAATACCTAACCCTTGGGGACCGAAACATAAACAAATTAAAACAGACAAGATCTATTGTCACACAACTGTGTTTGGGTTGCCAAGTAAATACAAATTTCTTTCTGGTTAAGCATTTGGGCATTTCCTCTCTGCAGTATTCTTTAGACTAGGGTATAACTCTGCAGGTATAAAAAAAAAAAAAAAAAAGTCTGAAAATTTTTTCACCATTATTTGAGACCTATTCCATTGGATTCATCTCTTCACCCTTATCACTTTCATCCATTTCATTTTTCAGGAAAAAAAAAAATTGACCCTAGCCCACCGTTTTCAGTTCCCCCATCCTCATGGCCCATACCCGTAGCTAATACTTGGAAGCTCGCTTCAACACCTTGCAATCTGTCTCATCGAGACCCAACAAGAAGTAAAACAACTCAGTGCCAATGTTGCCTCCATAAATACAACCATGTAGTCCCCAATGGAGGAAATCAAGCAAGACCTCACCACCCAACTTGAATCTGTCTTTTCGACACTTTGCACCAAACTTTATATCCCTACAGATAACCCTTCCTCTTCCTCACCTCCACATATTGACGGGGACCATTCCTCTCATTCCCATAACTTTCATAACCATCACTTTCAACGTGACCTACGCCTTTCGCGGGTGGATGTGACCAAATTTGATGGCTCGGACCCCACTGGTTGGGTAACCCAAATGGAACATTATTTATCTTTATAATACATTGCAGATGACTTGGCCAAACTCCGGTATGGTGTTCTCCATCTAGATCAAGAACGTTGGTAATGGTGGCAATGGAGAAAAACTTTTCGTCAAGGGTATATTGCTTGGAAAAACTTTGTGACAGGGATTTATGAACGCTTTGACACTGACACTAACTATTTGGGTTGTTTGACAAAGTTGAAACAATCAGTAATAGTGGAATACTTTATAGCTTCCTTTGAGAACCTGACTTTTCGGATAGAGGGCATGTCTGATGCCTTTTTCCGAGAATGTTTTATTAGTGGCCTCAAGGATGAGATTCTGGCCCATGTCCTCATGGCTCGACCTCAGAGTTGGGTGGAGGCTACTAAAAGAGCTAAAGAAGTGCAACAAGTTGTATCTTCTCAAAACCGAAAACCCTCCTTTATCCCTCGCCCTAAACCAGT
The DNA here is from genome assembly GCA_000966675.3 of Picea glauca. Classification (NCBI taxonomy): domain Eukaryota; kingdom Viridiplantae; phylum Streptophyta; class Pinopsida; order Pinales; family Pinaceae; genus Picea; species Picea glauca. The sequence goes on along the minus strand of JZKD02S1730304.1, from coordinate 194,894 downwards.
AAACACCACTACTCCCTCCACTCCACTAAAGATCCAAAAATTGACCAGGGCTAAAATGGATGAATGCCAACTCAAAGGCCTTTATTATAATTGTGACGACAAATATTTCCCAGGCCATAAGTGTAAGGAAAAAAAGTTGTTTGTGGCCATCTCCAAGGATATTTCAGAAGAGGATATTGAAACTCCCCTTGTGTCTGAGTCATTTGAAACCCCCGACATAACCCTTCCCTCAGACCCTCCCGAAGTAGAACTGGTCATTTCCCTCAATGCTCTCACTGGCTTCTCAGCTCCCCAAACCCTTAAGCTAATCGGTTACATCAAGCATGAGAAGGTCATCATTCTGGTTGATAGTGGAAGCACCCATAATTTTATTCATCTCCGCATTGCCCAAGAAACTCATTGTTACATGCATGTTGTCAATAATTTACAAATCATGATTGCCAATGGTGGCTCCATGAAATGTGGAGGGCATTGTGAAAATGTGTGTCTCCAAATTGGTGACTACCACCTGAAATATCATATGTTTGCTATAGACATGGGCAGGTGTGACATTGTGTTGGGTGCACATTGGCTAAGGACTTTGGGTCTGATTCTCATGGATTTTAAGGAATTAACCATGCAATTTGACTAGGAAGTCCACCAATATAAGTTCCAAGGCATCATCGTCAGTTCACCTGAGATCATTAGTTCCCATCGCATGGAAAAGATGCTAAAAAAGGGTCATTCTGGTGTTGTTATTCAACTCCATTCCATCCAAGCAACAAAAACACCCTCGATGCCGCAAGACCTCCAAGCCATCCTTTCTAAACATCAAGTGGTATTTTCCACTCCCCATGGACTCCCTCCTTCACGTGGTGTTAATCATGATTCCATTCCCCTTGTACTCAGAATCCTTCCTCCCAATATTCGTCGACATAGTCACCCCTTTTCCCAAAAAAATGAAATTGAGAAAATGGTCCAAGAACTCCTTAATGCAGGCGTTATCCGCCCTAGTACAATCCTGTACTCTTCTATTGTGTTCATGGTCCTGAATAAGGAACAAACTTACCATTAAAGACACATTTCTCATTCATGTCATTGATGACCTCCTGGATGAACTGAGTGGCACCCAATTCTTTACTAAACTTGATCTTTGTTCGAGCTACCACCAGATACATATGAAATAGGCAGGCATTCCCAAGACGACCTTTAGAACTCATGAGGGCCACTATGAGTTTTTGGTCATGACCTTTAGCTTGTGTAATGCCGCCTCCACCTTCGAAAGCCTCATGAATCATGTCTTCCGTTATTTTCTCCATCATTTTGTCTTAGTTTTCTTTGATGATATCCTCACTATAGCAAGACCTGGACAAAACATCTTTCTCATGTGGATCGAGTTCTCCATCTACTCTCTCATCACCAACTTCTCCTGAAACAGTCTAAATGTGATTTTGGCGCATTAGAAGTAGAGTACTTTGGTCATCTGGTTGGAAATGATGGCGTCGAGGTGGATCCTAAAACGATTGAAGCTATGCAAGACTAGCCTCACCCAAAGACTCTCAAAATCTTGCATGGATTTCTGGGCTTAAGAGGTTATTATCGCAAGTTTGTTAAGAATTACGGAAAGATTGTAGCACCTCTCACAACTCTCCTAAAAAATAACTCTTTCGCTTGGACTCCAGCTACTGCTCAAGATTTTTAAACCTTGAAGATGGCCATGTACACCACTCCAGTCCTGGCCCTTCTTGATTTCAAAAAGACCTTTGTCTTGGAATGTGATGCTTCAAGGAAAGGAATTGGTGTTGTCCTTATGCAATAGGGTTGGCCTTTGGCCTTTACCAGCAAACAAATATCTGAAAGAAATCTGGGAAAATCCATCTATGAAAAGGAAATGTTGACTATTCTACATGTCGTTGATTTGTGGCACCCTTATCTATTGGGGAAACACTTCAAAATTAAGACAGACCATCAATGCCTCAAGTATTTTTTGGAACAATGCATTTCCTCCCCGGAGCAACAAAAATGGGTAACTAAGCTATTTGGCTATAATTATGAGATTATTTACAAGAAAGGAAAAAAAAATGTGGTTGCAGATGCACTTTCCCGCAAATATGAAGATGAAGGATCCCTTTTTTCTTTTTCCTTCATTGTACCAGGTTGGCTTCAAGTTGTTCGCCAGGAATGGCTACAAGATCCCAAAAGTTTGCAGCTAATCCAACAATTGCAGTCCAATGCTCTAGCTCCCCCAGGGTACTCTTGGCTCCATGATGAGCTTCGATACAAAGGCCATTTGTATTTAAGTAAACAATGAAATCTTAAATCCACGATACTTTCTAAGCTTCATGCCACACCGACAGCGGGGCACTCTGCGTTCACCAAAACCTATGACAGGGTCAAACGTTCTTTTTTCTGGGATGGTATGAAATGGGACATTCGTAAGTTTGTTGCCGAATGTGATGTGTGTCAATGCAACAAGGGTGAAACAGTCAAATCTTCAGGCACACTACAATTGCTCCTGATTCCACCTGCTATATGGAAGGACATCTCTATGGATTTTATTATAGGCTTACCCAAATCGGGAAATAAATCAGTCATCATGGTGGCTGTTGATCATCTTTCCAAGTATGCTCATTTCTACGCTCTTCAACACCCATTTACAACATCCATGGTGGCTCAAATTTTCATGGATTAGGTCTTCAAGCTCCATGGCATGCCACACTCTATTGTTTCTGATCGCGACCCCACTTTCACAAGCAATTTTTGGCAACAATTGTTCAAGCAACAAGGCACCCAATTACATCTCAGTACAACTTATCATCCCCAGACTGATGGTCAAACAAAAGTTGTCAACAAGTGTTTGGAAACATATTTGAGGTGTTTTTCCTTGGAAAAGCAAAATCACTGGGCTCAATAGTTACCCCTAGCTGAATGGTGGTACAACACTTCATACCATACAACTACATGCATGAATCCTTTTGAAGCAGTATATGGACATAAGCCACCTTCAGTTCTCTCATACTTACCTGGTGTCTCGAAGGTCAAGGCGGTTGACCAAACACTTACAGTTCGAGAGGCTATTTTCCATACCCTCAAAGAGAATTTGGTCATGGCACATAATCACACGAAGCAACAAGTAGATCAAGGTCGCTTTGAACATTAATTTGAAGAATGGGATCAGGTGTTTCTTCGCCTACAACCTTACAAGCAGAATTCCCTCAAGGCCGAGCATTGTCAGAATCTAGCACCCAAATTTTATGGTCCTTATACAGTTCTCAAACGTGTGTGACAAGTGGCCTATCAATTAGCTTTGCCCAATCATTCGAAGCTACATCCTATTTTTCATGTTTCCTGCTTAAAGAAGGTGATCGGAACTAAGTGCCCAATTCAAACCAACCTTCCCGAGTTAGCTGAAGAAGGATCCATTTGGATACAACCACAAGCAATTTTGGACCAACGTGAGCATCGCCTGCATCAAAGAACCATCAAGGAAGTGTTAATCCAGTGGAAAGATACAACTCCAGCAGATGCCACTTGGGAACCAACTACCATTCTGCAACAATTTCCACATCTCAAGCCTTGAGGACAAGGTTGTTTTTAAGGGGGAGGACATGTTAGGGTCCTAACCCRCACATAGGTAGAACAATATATTCGGATGTAATAAAGGTCAATATTAATAAGGCCTTTCAATAAAATAGAATAAGTTGAATGTAAGAAGACCTAATAGAAGCTTCTGCTTCTAGAAGGATCTTCCTCTAGATGCTTCTTTTAATAGACATATTCAGTATAAATAGTAGTCGAGGGTATGAGAACCCTAGCTTGGATATTATTGTAATAGAGCTCTTCTCGACTGGAGGTTTCCCCCTAAAATAGGCCCGTGAACATTTCTCTCATAATCAAAGTGTTATTTATGTTGTTATTCATATAACATATCAGTGTTATTGTGGTGATTATTCTGGTTATATTGATGTTATTATACCATTTCTAGCATTTTATTTCTGTTCTGGATACTTTTTATATCTGGTATATTACAATCCCAGTCAGAATAAATGAACCTTATGAGTTCCATTGCAGAGTCTACTGCATAGTGAATCCCAAAGGTGATGCTTCCCTGTACGTATCGAAGGATACACTTTGCATCCTTCTAATGTAGCTCATGTGACTCTTTCATGAACTGGTAGACTGCTTTGACTACATAGGAGAGGTCTGGTCTGGAGTGTGTGAGATACAACAAGCTCTGCACTGGTTGTCTATACAGTGTGTTGTCCACCAGTGGAGTGTCCCTCCCATCCTCAAGTCTAACTCCTGATAGGAAAGGAGTCGGGGAAAACTTGCAGTCTGTCACGTGGAATCTCTCAAAGAGATCTCATGCATACTTGGAGTGAGACAGTTTGATTCCTGATGCATCATGACTGATCTCGATACCAAGGAAGAAATGTAACGGATCCATTTCCATCATCAAGAACCTATCATGCAAAATCTTCTTGATTGCAACAATCGTTGAAGTGGAGCAACTGGTGATTATCAAATCTTCAACATACAGAACTAGGATTAGATCAATAAATCATTACAGGAATGAGCTCCTTGCTCATAATTGTTGGCTATTGCAACAATAAATAGCATTCTTATTTATTGTTTACATCCCTACCATATCCAAGACTATTGTACATTCAATTTTTCACATTACACTTAACCAAACGAATTTTTAGTATCATGCACATTATCATTCTTTTTTCGTAACATTTCCAACAGCTCAAAAGTGATCACAGAATTGCACCAGCCCAACAGTTCAATCATTCCCAGCCATTATGTAACTATTCTAACCTGCAACTTTCTTGTTGCAATATCTAACAACTCCTAAAATGTTCTCAACTTCAACAGATAACAATAATCACACCATTTCAATTTTCAGCATAATCATTTATAAGCAATATAATATGTAAATGCATTCACCAAAATGCATTCAGTAATTCCCTTGAACATAAACAACTCTATCTTACCATGCATGTGTGCAACTCTACCACTTGCACACTCTTATAACTTACCATGCTGACGTGGTACAAGTATGTGGTCTGACACATGGCACAATACGTGGCACTGACATGGCTCTAACGTGGAAGATGATGTACAACCTGTCATCGATCAACATTTTTTCCTTCCTACTGAAGTCTTTCAATCTAACATGGCCTCCACATGGACAAATTCCACATGTGTTAGATGACATGGCACAAACTTGCACCTTACTTCAAACTTCCATATTACTTCAAATCTTATGGATCCATTCCGATCCACCGACCATGGGCCCACCAAGGTATCGATCTCCACCAGCCACCACATAAGTATTTCATACAACAAGGAGTTTTCTGATGTTTCTCTCGTCCATCGATCCATCGACCAAATGAGCCATATGTCCATCGACCAACCCGCAGAAACATCCATCGAACAATAACGACTCAACATCGGTCACCTTCACCAAAAGTTTACATTGCACAAAACTTAGCGGGGTTTCATAGAATCCCTTTTCGCACACAAGTAATGTAAGGTGGGTTTCATATTATAAACAACTCATTTGACCCCTCCCCATGCATGTGGGATACAGAAAAAGAAATCCATCACATATCAATGGCTCTGGATCTATGCAAACACCCATGTAAAGGATCGATTGACGATTATTGTGTGTTGTCTTCTCAGAAGACATCTGTCGATTATGATGCCCAAATCGCAAAGACGAGAGCTCATTTGGATGTTAGGGAACTGGAGGATTTCTTAAAAACAGTTTCCATGGAGTTCTGGATGCTATTAAACCACAATCTTGTCATCTCGACGGTGTCCATAGTAATTAATTTATTATTTCTTTTAAAAACTCTTGTAATTCTTCCAGTTCATGCAATTGAATCTCAATGAGGAATATGATTAATTGCTTCCCGCTATTCCTCCATTTGCAAACCTTTAACATAGACAGAAATAAAATCATTGCACATAGAAACATTGTATTTGACTTTAAGTTTCTCACCCAAAGCATGAACCTACATACCCATTCTGAGAGCCATTAATTTCTACATTCCCAAGAATGGCATCAAAAGTGTATTGGTTCCATCTCATCCGAATAACTTTAGTTATGTAACAAACCCTTGAAGGACATGTGTTGTAAACTAGAGATCTGATAAATGTACCCAGAGCACCAGTCCAGCACACACTACCTCGAGAATGCCCTTCAAGACCCTTTGATATCAATATGTAACATCCTAATCCACCCACAGGATGGCCAAACTACCTCAAGAATGCATTTCTTGAACTGATCTCGAAACTTTGTTCCAATATTTAATTAATCAAGAACATGAAACCATTCAATAAATGTACAACATGCAATAATCAAGAGCATGCTAAATCATAAAAGAATACTTTAACATGCCATGCACAACAATAACCAGCAAATCAACATAGCATAATCAGATTGTTTAAGAGAAAAATAAATACACAACAGAATATAAATATATAAGAAAACACAAAGAGAACTTATCTATAATTTAACCATTCAACAACTGGCTACACACCAAGGAATTTCCTCTCAACCATAGACACTAATTCATTCACTCTCAACAACAGTGTCACCCTCGAGCCAGGTCTATGAATCCATAAGGACATGTCCTAGGACAAATATAAACACATAGTAGTTAGCTACCAAGCTCTCAGGTTTTCCTAACAAGACAACAATCTTAATTTTCCATATCTCTTCCCCCTTCATCTTGCACAATCTAAAGAAATGAACTCCTTTCTCTCCAATGCAGTGCCTCAGGATTTTCCATTTGTTAGCATGCATAACCCAAACAAATGAACTTCTTTCTCTGCAATGCAGTCATCGGGTTGTTATGATTCTTCTCCGGGGATTCATTGCTACTGGTTAGGAATATCAATGCTTTAAAGCTCCAAGGATTATCATCTATGGACATTTATTTCTACATGCCAATTCATCTAAGCACTGACATTCATTCCCTCCTCGAATGATGAACAATTTCTTGCAACCATCTAGCAATGGCTCTCCTCCTCCAACCATTTGTCTCCATGCCCATACCAAGACCACACGAATGATCCAAAGTGAGGAACCACACGAATCAACCCAAATTAATGAGGAACAAGCACAAGAATAGGAACGAGAGCCAAGGAGTGAACTACCCCAACCATCAAAAACCACAAACAACCCTTGTTAGATTTAAATAGCAAGGACATGGTCTCCCAAAGAAAAGCATAGGCCCCAAGAGACAATGTGGTCTCCCCCAAGAGACTCGTGTGCATTTCTCCCAACTCAAACCAAAAAAGATGAATACCAATAAAAGAACTTAACCCCTTTAACCCCTCTCTCATGAAATCATAGCCCTGTGTCTCTCTTGTTCTTGTCCATCGTGCAATGCCTCTATTTTATTATATAGAAATATTACTTTTCTACACACTCACGGCTAACCACCCTAAGTCACAGCCCATCGTGCAATGCCTGTATTTTATTATATAGAAATATTACTGTTCTACACACTCACGGCTAACCACCCTAAGTCACAATTAATTGCAAGGATAAGATGAACCTTTGTATTCCTACATATCATTTTTCTTTGGTTGAGAGAGTCTTCGAGGTGTACTTACAACTAAAATTATTTAAAATACATTATTTTTTTAATGTTCCATAAAAATTATTTAAAATGAATCAGTTTTTTACATAGTTTGAGTAGAAAATTTCATAGGTCAAAGCTTTAAGGATATAGTTTCGTATTTTAATGGTTTCGAAAATTTCTGAAACTATCCAAAATTTTAAAAAATCTTAAAAATCATCGAATTATACTCTCCAAAAGTTTGTAAAGTCTTAAAAAGTCTAACACTATGCTCTCGTGGCTTATTTACTTCACCAAATTTCTGAAAGAATAAGTTTTTCATAACCGTTGTGAATAAACCATATATAAGACTGTTGACTACGTGGCCTGGTAGGTTCGCGAAGATACGTTAGTTTCTTATTCGATAGCAGCTACTATCCGTACTAAAAGGGAAAGATTGATGCGCGATTGTAACTGGTTTCCATATTGATTATAAAGTTTTATTTTTCACAGGAATGTCGTGAAATAGATTTCACCGAAATTGTATTTTAATGTAAACATAATTTTGAAAAATCATGAATTCATTAAAATTATATAAATTTAGAATTCCAACAATTTTTAATCAGATTTCAGTAAATTTAGACAATTAGAATATTTAAAATAAGTAAATATAAACATAGGTTGACCCATCAACCATAAACATTTACTTATGGCATGTAACTAGCACAACCGCGAGTTCGCCGCTGGTAAAAGCCGAAAGGTTTACTTCTGGTAAAACTCTCCCGTAATTAAAAAAAACCCTAATTAGTACAGTAAAAACGCCAAGCCCACCAAAATCCAAGACTCACTAAAATCCATTGTACAGGTTAATCATTCAAACTTGGCTTGCACAATAATTATTAAAATAAAATTGAAAAAAATAAACTTGACAATAATTTACCCTTAATACTTCATAAATATTAGCCACCTACAAATCCAAGGCCAGGCACGAAGTCTACTTCTGCTTCATACACATCAATCGTTGGTTTTGGGTCAAGGCGATCACGAACTTTTGTAGGCTCTCCCTTCATTCCTAATCCTGGCATTATGACTCGGAATGCTTAAACGAGTGCTTTTGGTTCTAGATCGACTGTTGGTGCTTCTCGATCTATAAGGTCAACCCCCTTATTTTTTTTTTCCTCTATTGATTGGGTTTACAATTGGCATGCATGAAGGCCGAAATGATATATAGGAACAATGATATACATGAAATGCCTTTTTAGACATGGAAAGGCAAAGACAAACCCTAATGTCTCCTTTATTGGATTTACAATTGGCATGCATGAAGGCCGAAATTCTATATGATATATAGGAACAATGATATGCCTTTCTAAGACAAACCCTAAAATTCGACATGCAAATAATGCAACCAAGAGAGCTATATTACATACAAATAAATAAAAAAAATTGAAAACTCATAAAGAAACCATACTGAGGACTAAACTTTCAAGACTGGGAATACCTCACAATTTGTAGGGGAATCAAGGTTGAACAATTGTAAATTCCTCTGTACATCACACTCCCTCAACAGATAACTATTTGTCTCTGCTAATAAGAGGAATTCATCATATGTTGATCGTTGCGATAATTCTTGTCCTTGGCTATTCTAAAAACACTTTGAACACAGTACGTGTATTCATTCCAATGGAATTGGAAGCTGACAAGCTAAACAATGTACACAGAAAAAAGGTTCGCAAGCGTTACACACTCACAACCTCAATCGATATTCTCGATCTGTCTCACACTCTGCCAACTAATGGAATATGAAACGATATTTGCTACGTGAATAGAAGCAGGGTAAGTGGCAAGAAACCTATTAATCACGCCACTAATCAGAAACGCCCAATTCAATCGCAACCATCGATTAAACAGTGACGACGAAGAATATCATGTCATTCAATCTGGAACATACACATAATATTTTTAATAAAAAGAAACATATATTATATTGATCACCTTGACAAGACAGGAGATCTGTACTCTATGCTTGTTGAAAGAGAGGTATTAATTTAGGGTTTAGAGGTTGGACGGTCATCGGAACGGTCTCATCGCATTGGACTGTCTATTGGCAACAAGCTTTGGACCTCCGATCATGGCGAAGGCTATCCACCATGCAACAACCCAATCATTGGGAAGCTGCTGCATGGTGTATTAATTGAGCTGTTGCATGCCCATCCCATGCCATATACCATGCATCATAAAACTCTGATCCTGCATTTTATTTAACGGCGCGTTCATACATGACATGCATGGCATGATATTCCGCCATCCGGTGATTCCTTAAAACAACGTCTCCACCTCCTCCGTCAGCGATCACGTTGACATGGACGTTGTACATCTAAACCATTAACGCTGCAGGTACCTTCTTGAACCATTCCGCATCCATTTAAATTTGAAATTTAAAATAGGCGCGTTTCAATTCAAAATTTGAAATTTAAACTAGGTGCGCTTCATTCGAAAGACAAACGCAGGTTACCTCATGGGAATAGAAATAAAGAATGCTCTGCACTTCAGAGCCAGGCAGTGCCCATGAGAAAAGTTTTATGGCCCAATCCAGACAGCCTATGCTGGCCTTCCCTCTGACGTAGTAGGTTGCGCTTATACAAGTCTTCATTTGAGCAAAGGAAGGAGCTCCACGGATATCTTCTCCTCAAAATTCAGGAGTCATGGTTGCAGCCAGCTAAGAATATCTGAGGGTTCTTTGATGCGAATTCGAGTATGGAAAATCGTGTAACGGAATTCATGGCGCTTTGTTGAGCTCCAAACTCTACTGGCTCTTCGACTCATAAATGACAGAACCTTCGTTCCCTTGCCTCGATGCGAAGCCATGTGCCAGTGATGGGTTTTGTATATGCAAGTGAAAGAGATGCGCTCTGGAGCAATCTCTCAAAGAATCCCTAAGGCCTGTATCCAAACATTTTGAAGAAGCGCATAGTAAATAATTACAAAAAACCATTGTTGCAGCTCAATGGACGAATAGGTATATCATGGTCCTCTCCTCTCGTCTCGGTTTCACCGCTGTGTTTGGCGTTCGAATCTCGGTGCAATCTGTCAAACATGTCGGAGACGCTCAGAAAACGAGGCCGAGAGCAAGGGGTTTTGCCAGATTCTATTGATGTACAAGAATCCAAATGCTTCAATGGTGAAGAAACAGACCGGTTTTGTCATCTGCTGCAATTAGACAAAACCCCAGTTGAAGAAGAAGAATTCGCTCCGAGTGAGGATTTCATAACTAGTGTCATGAGAAGCCTGGAGGAAGAGATCAGTGCGACATGTTCCACTTTTTATGCCCCCAACTCGGAGGATAATTTGTCGGCCTCCGATATCTCTAGCAGTCAAAGCCTCGTTTCGGACTCGGGGATTGATCTGTGATATCTCTTAGAGGCTTTGGATGATGATCTCGGCATTCCCTCAAGCCCCATTCTGGAATTGAAGGACCAAGTCTGTCAATCTCCCAAGGAAAGCTTGTCCGTCGAGGGTTTTCTGGAAAAATCGGATTTGAAATGCTTCAGTGAAAATTGGCACTTCAAGGACGAGTTTGAAAACTATCAACAATATGCATTGTATGAAGATCCCTGCGATGCGAGCGAGATGCACGATTATATGAACAAAGATTTATTTCGCCCAGACATATTTTTTGATAGGGGATTTTCTGCGGCATGGCCATTCGAAACTGTTGGATGCCCGTAATCAGTGCAATGGCTCATCGGGATTGTATAATCATGTACTTCGATCTTATGCAGAATAGATATGGTTGTAATATTGATGCTCCGAACATTTCAACGTCCATAAAATTTTATTCTTTGAATCCGTTGGTAAACTGTGCAGCACAAGTTTCGCCATTGTTGTCGACTTCTGGCATATTAAGAAGTTTTAACACCACCATTTGCTTGATTGACGCGGCCATACCATCGCCGATTTGTCGTGATCACCGCCATGCCTGATGGAAGAGATCATCGGTGTCGAACCAGTTGCAAGGATCAATGCAGTGAATAAAGTGTGCTAGTATAAAGTAATAATCACAAAATGGTGATGGATGCTCCTATGTTATAACAAAGTTTAATTTTTGAGAGATTAAGGAAAAAATAAATAATGATGTAATAACATGTTTTAAATTATGAATTTGGTTTTCTCTCATATAAGTTTAAATTATTTAGAAAATGAAGTGTTTGTCCATTTACCTTGGACATCATATTCAAAGTTCATATTTTCAATTTAATTTGCATTTCTCATTTGTATGAATGGCTAATTCCCTTTTTTTTTGGTTGCATATTTCACAATTATTTTGTATTTTAATTAATATTATCAATATATTTATTTTAGTTTAATTATTATGTTTTTATTTAGGTGTATTTAAAATATTGTTTTTGTAAGTTAGAAGTTTGTATTAAAGCTTGTAAGAAAATGATATTACATCTGTTTGTAGCACCTATTTATACATGGCAGTCGTGTCTTGTTGGGAAACTACAACTGCCACTTGTCTAAAAAATAAGAGTAGAACATGAAAGAAAAGAGACTACATTGCCATGCAGGGCGAAATGTTGATTGCTAAACTGAACAGAAAAAACATAGACCAAACTCTCCAAAGCCGGCCAACCTCCCATGGCTATCGAGGTAAAAAAGAGAACATAAACCTGAAGCATAATTGACTAAAAACCTGGATTGAGCCTTGGCCCAGTGAAGGCTTGGTGCACCTGCAATTTTCCCCTGTCGAGCCTATCTCAGTCCGCGATGGCTTGTCGGAGATCCTGTAGCAAGGAGATCAAAAGGTCCACACGGCTCCAACGTTCTGATTCTCTGATTCGCAGTTCGAGTAAGGCTGACTTGACATCCCCTAGGCCCTTCTTGATGTCGTCCAATCAAACCATGATAGTTGTTCGGTTTGCAGAGCTGTCACAAGTTGAACGGAGAGGGGGGGACAACAGAGAGTCGGATGAGGAGGATGGATAAATAGAGGGAGCAGAGGGAGCGATGAGGGGTGGTGAGGGGGAGAAGATGGAGGTGGAGGACGACGAGGATGGGAGGGGGGTGGAGGCATGAAGCCCAACGAATTACCAAAGGTTTCAAACCACTCAATTCTACAGGCGAAAGGATTAGAGAGAGGGGATAGGTCTAGGGTGGTCTCATGAAGAAGTTGAGCAGGGGTGGGAGCTTCGACAGGAGTCAGGAAGGGGATGCCTTCAGATTCAGGGGGAGAGTCAAAGTTGGGCGCCTCCCTTCCTCTAGCCACGTACCACGCTACCCCTCTTTTGGAATTGCCTCTAAGTCGGGGCATGGTGGTGACTACAGTCGACCTGGGATGGAAAGCATAGATGATTTTAGGGGCGAAATTTCGCCCATGGGAGAAATTAAGGGGCCTCTAATTTTTTGTTGGACGAATTTTTTGTATTAGAGTGATTTTTTTAAACTTATTTTATTAGCCCGTAATTTATTTTAAGGTAAAAATCGTGTACAGGGTTAGCCCATGTTTTTAGGAGGGATAGAG